>JARQTJ010000627.1:0-13518 GCA_030142635.1 Trachelus troglodyta | reverse complement strand
AACAGCCGGCTGGACAGAAGGCTCAGAAGTTTTTGCCCGGTTTTATAACCGTCCAGTGATACCATCGCAAAACTTTGCGTCTGCGGTTTTCTCAAAATAAAGGAAACTGTGAATACCTATTTAAGATATTATTAGCACAACGTCCTGTTACTAAAATGTTAATAAAATGTTTAACGTTTAACGGACCTCGAAGCTCGCAACTCTAATTCTTTAAATATCTACATATATGATCTTGAGGACGAGACGGCGAAATATAATTCTACGATTGAACGAACTTACCTTAAGTGAAGTTCGATCGGGATTATATGAACCGTCTCGTCCGAATAGATCATACCCACCCTATTCCCGTAACCCCATCGTCGCGAGCTGATTCTTATTTAAAATTAATGGCGTATTGGGCTGTATCGGGCCGCTGCTAGGGTGTATGAGGGCGCCACTTGGCTTCCTTTTTCTTTATAGGACTGTGGATATTCATGCAGCAAAGCATAACTACGTATATGATCTATTCGGACGAGACGGCTCATATAATCCCGATCGAACTTCACTTAAGGTAAGTTCGTTCAATCGTAGAATTATATATCATAATTTTCTTCAATTTGCTAAACTTTTATTCGGGCACTAACATGGAAGAATATTCGGAACCGGACCATGGAGTAGTTGTTACGTTACATTAAGACACTTTTGTTTAGTACCTAAAAGGACTACTTTGCTATATAGTTTTGAGAGATAAACTTTAGATGCGAGTTGATTATTTCACGTCCTACCACCGAGACGATGTACATATTCGCAATCGTATCGAACAAGGACGAAAGATGTGCTCATATTTATAAAAAATCAATGATATTACAGAATTACTGCCAAATTATTGCATATAATGATGATACAAACATATTAAGAATATTTGATATAAATAAATGCAATGAAAAGAAAAATAAAGGAACCTAAGATGAACTTTGAGTAGGGAGAAGTCCCGTAACGCCGGACGGCACCTAGCACCTGACACTGCTAATATCTGCGAAACTAAAAACCATATTTACATTTCTCTTGCATGGTTTGAACATGTTCAGAGGGCATAGTGATGGGGGTATGCCACTAGCGGCAGTAGGCGTGCGCACATTACCGAGTCATTTCATGTTTGAGCCTGGATAAATTCGCATTCCTTTCTAATTTTTAAGTATACATATATTAGGCAATTGGTCGGTTTGCTGTTTCACTTTTCACTTCGGATGTTTGTTGATAAGTATTCTTTGAAATAATGGACAATAAAAGTTAATAAAACCTAACCTAACCTAGTACAGATTTTATCATTAAGTCTAACGTAACGTATCCCTAATACCGGACAAAGATTTTTTGCTCATTTCAGTTATTTATGCAAAGTTTATTCTTATTTATTGTAGTGGAATTTTTCCACGCCTTACCCATCCAAAATACTAATGAAAGAAACATGGCCGGAAGAAAACATGAAAAGCGCAGTTGAAAAAGTTTTGTCTGGAAAAATGGGAAGTAGGGAAGCTACGATGAAATATGTAATCCCTAAAAGTACCTTGTTTGATCGTGTGAAAATTTTGAGAGTTGAAGGTGAATGTATGTTTAAACCGAAAATGGATTTGATAATACATTCAGCGAAACGAAAATATACTATATGATCACGTGATAGATTTGTCTAACAGATGTATACTGCTGATCTGGCAGAATCCCTTAAACTAAATCATAGATTCAATAAAAAAAAGTCAGTAGGAAAACATTTTGATTATGACTTCTTAAAGAGACATCCTCATCTTAGTCTCAGAAAATAATTTTTCAATGACTTTTCGACTCGTACTGTCAGTGTCCGGTACCAGGTGCCACTCTATTGACTCATCACATTTTATTTCTAAATATAAAGTTACTGTTTCGTTAGCTTTGTATTAAATAAATGTGTAAAATTTTTTTTATGTTAGCAAAAATACTCCAAAGAGTATTATAAAAATAAAAAATAATGAAGTTTTTGTGTATTTTATGCTTTTTTTAACGAAAGCCTTAAGTGTCTGGTATTGAGGGACTTCCCCCTAAATATTTGATTAAATTAATATAATAAATAATTTGAATTCTAGCGTAATGTGAGTTTAATGAATTATTCGAGATATGCAATTTTTATAAGGTAATGCAATAGAATATTTGTAAACTTTTAGGCAATCACTTGCGTCAATTTAATACCGCAATTCATGATCGTCGTACAAGTCTATCTGGGTATAGTGCTTTTATTTACACGAATATTTCCATGCTTTGTATAATTTATATATTAAATTACCCATCTCACTCAAGACGAACTATGGATATCTCAATTGTGACATCTTTTATAAGATGTCTTCGAATTGCTGTATTTAAGGCGTCTTTAAAAAGTCATCTTTAGGACGACTTTATGACATTTGTGCTGACAGAGTATGTACATGAAGAGTTTACAAATTATTAATCTAATTTGATTTTTATCATATTAACAGATTACTAATACTTGGAAAAGTATTGTTAGTATATTTAGAGGTTTAAATGGACTACTTACCGCTCAACTCTTAGCACAATATCGTGCAATAATTATAAAAGCGTCATATTACACGAATTCTGAAATACAATCACAAACACTTCTGATCTTTGATTATTACGATACTCTGCAAGAAGATACAAAGATGTTCCTGCAAGAATTAGAAAGTGACATTAAAAAATCATCAACCAAATCTGAATTCGTATTTAAGAAGAATGAAATGTGTATGAGAAAAAATATAAAAACGACTGGCGATTTCTTAAGTCGAAAGACAGCTTCAAAGTCTGAAATTAGCAACCATCAAAATAATTTGGGAGTACATGCAACAATATTATCATCGGAATCTAATACTGAGGTAAGCACGTCCACTAATCATACTCTATTGGGCTACCTTCTTGCGTACAATGATAGCATATCTAGTAGAATCAACACTATGTATCAACACTATATATAAAATGTTACAGCAGTTGTAAACTTATACTAATTGTTTGTTTCTTTGGCGTTGTTTCTGATGAATGCATCCATTATAACAAAGTGCCCTGAATTTCACAATAAACTCACATCAAGTTACCCCACTGAGTGTCGTGCATAGTTAAACCTTTCATGCTAGAAATGTATTCATCGAAAGAGTTATTGGATTCACATAAAGTCCTTCCTTTAAAAATATTGGGGTCTCTGAATCTGACCTTAAACATCTTGAATATGAAATAGCAGATTCAATATAGCGACCTTAAATGCGGAAAGTAGTCTAAATTGCATAAACAATGTTCTTCGGGAATCTTTCGAGTCACTAAACCCGATTTTATAGTCTTGAATTAAAAATAACAGATCCAATCTAGTATATTAAAATTACAAAAATTAGTCTGCTGGGGTTAATTCGGGTCTCTGAGTTCAAATGTGATATCAAAACTGTAACCCCTGGAGACCAATATTGATATCAATCTGACTACATTTTTGAACTTCAGTTGGCCATATTAGATCCGCCATTGAATTCTGAAAGGAAACGTAATCGATACATAAAATCCCCAGAGATGAGTTTTCATGCAAATCGGACTACTTTTTTATATTTTCGGTTATCATATTTTGATTTCAAAATTTTTACCCCAGTTTTACATTCAGTAACCTCAAAAACTGTTTGACATCAAGTTTCGTGTAAGAAATAGAAGTTGAGATTCCTTTTTTTGTACAAGGTACATACTATATGTTATTATCACTGGTAACTCTTTTTTTGCTCGTTTATGCATCAATAACACTCATAGGGTTAAGACCAGATTATAATTCGAGATGTAATAATAACGAAGTCTATTTCACAGGAATACGTTATGATTAAACCCGATTTCAAATTTGATGTTCATTATTTAACCGAACACCAACTTGAATCTCTTACAAGAAAGAGAGATAATATTCCTGCTATGTATAATGAATTATCACAGTCTGTGTCTCAAGACACGCAACATTTGCAAAAATGGTTTGATAAGAAAATAGAGGAAATTAATAAAACGGACAGAGAACAACTGGTTAAGCTGGATAATTCGCCAGAAAAAACTGGTATTGATCATAGTAACAAAAAGGAGAATAGCGTTCATGCAGAAAGTGTAGAGGTAGATGTTAATAATAAGTTATACTCTTCTGAAGACAAAAAATCTGACGGTACAAATAATTTGCGTGATACAACATCGGGTCTAATTGTTGCCATTCACAATGATGTGACAAATTCTGATTCAATCAAAGAAGAATCACTTACGCATAACAATTCTCTCAATAAAAACCAAGTATCTTTGAATTTGTTCAAATCTCAAAAATTTATCAAAAATAAGGTTGCAAAATTAGAAATTCCTGCAGAAAAGTTAAACATCAATAGCGATAAAGAAATACTGTCAGCGAAAACCAGTTGTAATCGGCAAAGAAATAGTAGTGCAAATCGTAAATCTGATACTTTTTCTCGTATATTACAACACAGCAGTAAAGGAATAGAGTCCGAAAGTACACGGCCATGCATACACTTGTTTCATAGAGATCAAGGTAAGAAATCTACGATTACATCTTTAAACGTTAAAGAGACCTCGGACAAAACTAATCATAGAGGTATTAAACGGAAAGCTATGTCTGACACTGAGTTTGAAGCTACTCCTCAACGAAAGCGTCGGATAACAATTTCATCTGCAGTTATAACAAATGACACTAACAATGCAAAATCTACTAACGCCGATCAGCAAATGTTGAATAAGGATCTGCCAAACGAAATGGGGCTTAGTCAACGTACAAAAAACGAAATATCACGTCTGCGCATAAATATGGTGTTCGACACTTTACTTACAAATAGACGCCGTTCAAAAGTTAAACAAGACGATAAAAACGAAGAACATGCAAGTAAAATTCATATTGTTAGTGGATCTACAGAACTTTGCGCGAAATCTGATTCTGAAATGAAAGATTCCTCCAAGAAATATGTTGGAATTGTGGAAAAGAATTTAAAGATACATAATAGTCAGGAACTTATTAGAAAAAAAGAAAGAAATTTGAAAAGTGATGCCCTCAAGGATGATTCATCGCCTCAAATTATGGAAATTTCTGTTCAACCGAATAGTTGCATAACGAAAAAAATTTCAGAAGATTCTAAGTTTCAGCAAAAAATAAGGTTGAGAGATAAAGTTTATTTTGATGCTAATACGTGTACATTAACAAAATATTCGGAAGTAAATGACAATATTTTAAAGTACCATCAAGACAAGGAAAGAAATGTGAATAATATAATTGACGCAAAAATAGTTAGTAATACCTTGCACTCGATTGATGATTCGATGAATTTTCTGAAAGTCGACGAACAATTTCAAACTAAGACGAGTTTAAGTACTGTTTCACCTTCTACGACTAATGAGCAAATGTCTGATGAATCCGAAGATATTATAGAATGCTCTCAAAATAGTACCGATGCTTTGTTAAGAGATAAAGACGGCTTTGATAGACAATGTTTTATTAAAATTAATAAAATTGAGAAAGTCCAAGTTGGTAGTAGTAAAGAAAGTAAATCAGCAGATGAATCTGCGCCTCATTTCCTTAATGAAATTAATACTTATAATTTTAACATAAATGTGACGAAAAACGAATGCAAGACACAAGACTGTAATCAGATCTTGCAGGGCAAAGACATCATGCATTCGAATCTTGCAAAAAATATTGATCAAGGTGAGGTCGAACCTGGTAAAATCGAATCTGAATTGGTTCGGGAACCGTCTGTTATGTTAACGTGTAATTCATCAGTGAATTATATATCACCGAAAAAAACATGCAGCCAACATTCAAAAAAGAAAACATATGCACTTCGTGGACGTGCAGCCCATATGTTAGGCTTAGTGACGAAACATGCATTAGCAGTGAGTAATACAGAATCTGTTCAAATGGACAAAGACGGTGAAGTAAATAAAAAATTAATGTCGAAAGATTTGGACGTTGATATATCAAGCATTAAAAAAGACAAACTGTTTATTTATAAAGAAGCTGAAAAAAATGGTAGTCTTATTAGCAGCAGTAGGCAGGAAAAAATATTCAACAATATGAAATCTTCAAATTACTGTCCATCGACATCAGTAAATCTGTTAAAAAATTTGAACGATGATGGTGACATATCTTCAAGGATGGAGAAAGTGATATTTAATGGAATGACTACAAAAACAAATAAGGTCTTAAATACTAAATTCAAGGAGACTGATGTACTTCAACTCGAAAAAGAAGAATTACCAATATTGGAATGGTCTAGTGCTAATCCCCCATCATTAGTAGCATCACCTAGCAGTAGTATTTTAAAACGCCATCAACAGTTTATTCATGATGTTGATACAGAATCGGCTATTTTGAATAAGGTACTTCTTTCAGATTCATTTTTCGAATTTATTGGATAATATTACATTTTATTATTTACAGAAAAAACGGGTTAGTTTTGCTGATCCTCCAGTTTCGATGGAAATGGGCTATGAACGTACATTACCAGATTCAGCATGTCGAATGAATAAGTTATCTATTCTACGTAATTTGAACATGAAAAAGGAATCTCCTCTTAAATCAAAGCAGAATAAAATGGAAAATGACCAAGTTGATCAACAGGAAACAAAGACTGATCTAGAGATTCCAATACATTTTAGTACTGTGAGAGATTTTCAGTCCCCGAGTGGTAACAAATGTTTAACAAAAATAGTTAATAATTCAACACATTCATACAGTGTTGCAACAAATACAAAAGTAAAATCTGCATGTGCTTTATACAAGTCAGATAAGAATAAGGTCTCTATAACTCGATTTGCAGTCAATACGTTGGGTTCTGGAGTTGAAATATCATTAGAACCAAAGGGTCGAGAATCTGAAAGTATTACGGAAACATTAAAAATGGAAAGAATTTCTCTTGATATGAATGTACATTCTAAAAACAAAAAATTGAAAATTGAAGTTGTTGGAACACAACAAGATTTATTTGATAGCATTGATACAAGTAATGAATGTAATGAATTGATAGAAGCTGAAATTGACAAAGAGATAAAAGAATTGAT
Organism: Trachelus troglodyta; assembly: GCA_030142635.1. Lineage (NCBI taxonomy): Eukaryota > Metazoa > Arthropoda > Insecta > Hymenoptera > Cephidae > Trachelus > Trachelus troglodyta. The sequence continues at coordinate 6,459 of JARQTJ010000627.1, read as the reverse complement.
AAATATATCTCCGCAAAGTAGCGCGCTGGATTCTATCAATTTGAACAGATATTCTACCAATGAAACAGATACATTCTCGAAGGAATTTAAATCAGAACTTTTAGAGGATACGATCGATGCAGAGAATCTGACAGAGTTGAACTTGACAGAAATTTCGGATGACATTTATTGTAGCAAATTAATTCGAACTAGTACATGTACTGCAGAATCTATTGGTGAGCAGGATACATTGCCAGTGACGGATTCTGTCTTCGCAAACTTGCCTTTAAGTCAGGATACGCAACCTGGAACGCAAAGTGAAATTCAACTTATACAACCGGAATTCTTGGACTCAATACAACCTATCTGTCCTATTCTAGGAGTGTGCCAAGAACCTATTAGTGCGGTTGTTGAAAACTTAACTAATCCTTTATGGGTGCCATATTTGTCTTCTTACTTTACAGATAGAGGTATATACACAGTAGGCGATCTTGCTCGATTGACGGAGCGCGAAGTTAATAGGATGCCAGTGAAAGGAAGTCCTAAGGTTCAATTTGTTCGAAACGTATTACACCGTTTTCAAAATTCTAGTACTGCATCATCACAAACTTTAACAAACTTATCCATACCAAACTTACATTTGATAATTCCGAAGAGCTTGGCACAATTTGTAACTGCGAGTAAATGTCTTGCCCCACCAACGGAACCACATTACGTGAAAATATTACCAAAGATAACAGCTGCTAGTATTGTTAGTGACCTTGCCAAAATACCGAATAAGACTAGTCATGAACATGTAAAAACACACGATTATTATCAAGTGATACAGTACGTAAACTTAAACATTGCGGCTAAAGCTACATTTCCTGAAATAATAACATCTCACGTTAGTCTATGTTCTCAAAATATATCTATAAATACACAACAATGGATAGAATCACGTAACACTACTTTACAGTCATTATCAATGCCTGAAAAAATGTCGCAAACTTTCAAAACTATACAAATAACGTCGGATGATGATAGTTCCGTTGCGTCCGTTCAATCATTCCTATGTACACCTGCAATAAAACACTACGTAAAAACAACTCCTACGATATCAATTACACGATCGATATGTAGTGTATCTGGAATTACGAGATCAACCCAAACATCTTCATGTAATTACATGAAGATTACGTCTACAATGCCGACCGAGTTTATACATTCGATTCGCATGACATCCAACACATGGAGCTCTACAAACCTATCACAGTCGATACCAACTATCACAACGCAAATGAGTGGGATAACTAGTACTGTCGATTGTACATTATCGCATTTTCCTTGTAGCACACTGCTTAGTCCATCTTGCTCAGATTTAACTGGGAAATCTCAGAATTTAATATCAAACGGAGTTCCACTGATTACATCCATCTACTCTAGTACCAATCCTTTATTCACTGGATGTTCAACGCCAAAGGCAACAAAATGCGTCACTACGCAAATATCACTGGTAGATCTTCTCGATGAAATTGACGTGAATCTGATAGTTGAAAGTATGGCTAGAAGATGTACACCTCATAATATACTTGAGGCATATAAGGTAAAATGGATTTAACTTTATTTTTATAGTACATATACTTTGGTATATTCTATTAACGTTCGAAAATTTCAAACTCTGAGAAGTAACTATCTATACTGTACTGTATATTTCATTCGTTATGCAAAACGAACCAGTAACAATTATTTAAGTATGAATAGACCTCTTATTAGCGTTATTCTCTAACAATATATGCATTATTTGCGTGTTGTCTTTGAATTTCTCTTTTTGTTTGATTTATTTTACTTGAAATGATAAAAGCTTAGAAACTATTATGAAATTTTGTGAAATATTTTTTTATATAAAAATTTGCTGAATGAAATTTTTTGAAAATTTGTATGCAAGTAAATTTAGTTATCGCATAGATATGTATATTTGCAGTAGTCGCACTATTTTTTTTAATAATACACTATATTTTTTCCCCTTAGATGAAAATGAAGCTTTTACATGAACATGAACTAGTAACAGAAACTATAAAAATGCTTGGCATCGAATCAAACTATATTGAAATAATTTTGGAGACGGCCTGTCATTTATTGGGTGTTAATAAACTTCTTATAAGTTTGCCGCATATTTTTAATACAGACAAGCAATTCTTTGTCCAAGTTTTAAACGCCTATCGAAAAAATCTCCATGTAAGTGATTGCCTTAGAGCACTGGATTTCGATGAAATGAAGGATACTGCTTGTCGTAAGTGTTCATGTCTTCAAGCTTCCGAGACATTATCTAATACTGTAAAGACTGACGAGATTCAAGAAATCACAGAACTCGTTACAGATGTCTCCAATATAAATACTATGGTCAAACAGATACAAAATAATAGTTCCGATGTTATTACGAAAGTATTAAAATCAGAATCATCTGTTGTATCCCAAGATATATTCGATAAGTTATGGGATATTGATTCCGTAGTATCACATATAACTAAAAATGACATGTCCAGAGATAACCTATTCAAAATATACAACGCTGTAAGTACAAAATTAAATACTCGTGACCTGCTGGATGCTTTTCACGATACAATGAGAAGCAAGTTAAAGAGTGAAGAAAGAACAGAGGATCACATCTAGGAATTTCGTCAGAAGTGCTTATTTTACAATAATTAATTTTAAAGCACACACCATCGTCTAGTATTAATTTTACTTATGTTCAAAATTATATATGTATAATCGGATGTGAAGTTTACTTTTTTTACGATCTAAACAATAATACACCTTATATTAGAATATTCACGCCGTTTGATTTCTATAAATTTGTTAATTTAAGTATGTAAATGGCTTTCAAATCAGATGTTATTGCAAATAAAAACCACCAGTATCATCTTGAAAAATGAATTTTCTCACAGAAATAAAAAATTAAACTTTTAAGGCACATCCACGTGGAACAACAGGCAGCAAAAGTAGCTTGTAAGATAGTTTGACAACAAATTTCCAAAGTCAAATCAACACCTATATATAATTTATTTTAAATCGACAAATACAAAAATATAAGTTATATTTTTTAATAATATTGTAATAATTACATATAAGCAATTCATAATACATCAAATTTGTCTCAGATATGATCAGATATATAATTTAACAAGAATTTACTATGAAAATGTAAATTCTATATAAAAATTATATTTTCAAATTGTAGTGTTATCAATTAAGCAATACGTCACGTCAGAAGCGATGGAATGTATCAAGGCATCGCCGTCGCACATTCTGATGAATCATAGAAACAAATCCTGAAGTAATACCTTTCTCTCAATTCCATAACAAGGTATAAAACGGCTGACGGTCTCACGGCGTGTCAGACGAACAGAGTGAGCATGTAGAGAATTGAGTGAAACATTACTTCGGTTATTTATAATAGTCCAAGCACTAGTCTCGTCATCGTATCCGTCGATCTCAGAGAACCTTTTAAGTTAAAACTTTCGACACAGTGTTACTCAGTCTTCTAGCATAAACTGGTCGGGTCGGTTCTTTGAATGTTCAGCTCCACCGTCTCGAAATTTCGCCACACGTTGGGCTACTAGTCTTCTGCTCAGTGTCCTTGATATGCGTTTAATAATAAGAGATCAGGCCGACTTTGTCAGAAAAATACTAGCGCCATGTAAAGGGCGGTAGAGAAGTTAAAAACGCGGACAGAACGAGACATTTATTGTATATGGATAGTGGCGAGCACGTCATAACCTGGTGTCGCCTAAGTTTAGTTTCATTAATCCTTTCGATGGTATAAGCGTGTAAACACATCTAATATCTAATTGACACAATACAGGGCGCTACGGGCATTACGGGCGTATTTACGCGACTAGTGTCTTTATTTGTTGAAGGCATTGAAGTAAGAATTCAAGAACGGATTTTTCACAGCGCTGAAGTGCAGCAAAGCCAGTAAAGTATTTCGCGCACGCACAAACAATTCGTCAAAAGTATTTAGCACCGAAAAGGTTAACAAATTATTCCATTTTGATACAAGAGTTGAAATTTTAACTTTTAACTCACCAGTGAGTCCCAAAACTTGGTATTCTCATCGAGAACCACAACAGTATTTTTATCCATAAATGAGTTCATTAAAACTATTTTCGGTAATCTTATTTGTATATGGTTTACATTTTCATAATGGACTTTTTGTAAAATTTTAGATTGGATCATATCGCGATACATTTTGAACCTGATTATATACAATTTTATGACTCCGTATAGTTTGTGACGGGGCATTTCCAATTGCCGTCGGACCGCCGGTAACGAGCTGGAGGGTAAGTACTGTCTAATATCGTTTATTTGTCATGTTGGGGTCTTGCGTTAACCGCATATACAGTCGATGCCTCGCGGAATTATTTCCTTAGCACAAAAATATTGTAACGTGACAAATCGGTCAACCTTTCAGTACTCCTGTATTGAGAGCGCACTCGTTACAAACAAACAATAAGGACGCGCGGCTAGTGTCAAAAATAGCCGATAGATGAAACACATCTCCCGAAAGTCAATCCGCGGAAAATAATATAAATAAAATCCGATAGATCATTAGCGCTTCCCGCTAATCAATAGAACATCTCAATTAGTTAAATAATGCATTTCAAATCAAATTCAATATTCTAACTTGAATTCTAGACATTCAATATTCTACCAGTACACCGAACGTGAGTAAAAATACAGTAAACGTGACTTAAATTCGAAAGGATAACGGACAGTAAAATCTTTATAAAGTGTTTGAGCTCGATTTATGCCCTCTGAAGAAGAAGAAGAAGGCTACGACATACTAGCGCTTACTATTCCGCCAAGCCCGTCGTCTAGAGAAACATTCTGAAAGTTCTAAGAGGAGCACTGCGATCTACCTCAGAAACTTCAGTTAACGCCATATTGATTTCGATCTATTATCTTCGCCGTGATTAGTCAATTCGTACGTATTGCCATAGCCAATAGATAGACAGAGCGCCACTAGCGCTACCATACTAATCAGGCACATCCTCTGTTCCTCAAAGATAGGTCAAAGAGAGATAGGAATAGACAACAATTATAAGAAGCTTCCCTGACAATCCTTTCGTATAATACCGACATTTATTTTAGACGTTTTTAATTGACGCACATCGAGAAACTGTTGTACCTGCCATTGATAATTTAATAAATCTTTGTTATTTTATTTTATCATATAATCGTGTGTCGCTTAAGTTCTTAAAAACGCCAGCCCCGAGCACTTACCTACATCCCATTTCACAGTCATAAGGAACGTACGAAATTGCACTATCGATAAAAGTTACAATATCGAGAGTGTACCTTGAATGTATGTTAAACATACTTTGTATGTTCTGTTGTAAACATTTAATAGGGTGTATTTAATTTATTTTAGGTCTGATTTTTATATTGTATAGAATCTGTTATATTTTTCCAGTGTATTAGAGCTTTGGAAATTTTTTAATATCATTTGTCGATTGATTCACTGAACCGCTGACTTAATCTCGACTAGAGGACATCTCGATTCAGTACGTCTTATAAATATTGTAAAATATTTTGTCCCATAATCGATTCGCGGAATCGTTCTAGTAATATTAGTGATTTGGAGCCCGTTTTATGTTGAAAGTTTATATTTTGTTCAGGAACCGTTGTTTCAACCATATTTTGCGTTTCATTTAATGAATCGGGCCAGGATTTCTTTAGTTTTTTGTGTCTCCCTATTCTCGATCCCAACAATGAAACAGATAGGAGAGCGGATGTAGTCGAAAGTTCTTCTACTGCCAAAGAGTACGGTTCATTAGATTCTTCTATATTGGCAAATGAGAATTCGAATAACGCATGAGGTTTATTACCACGGGTTTACTACCAATCTATAATGGAGAAAAATTCGGTAGATAGCTTAATAGAACCTTGTAAGTAAACGGCTCTCCTAATTCATACTTCGAATAAATTGTATGAAGACGTGCACTCAAGGAAAAGTAAGCATGTCACTAGTAATACCGTATTTACAATTTGAGAATAGCTTTCGCACTGCAAAGAACGCTTTCACAGTGATAGAGACTTTTATCTAACGTATATCAGAAATACGGTGAAACTATCATGGATTACGTCACTCGAATAAACAAACTTACACATAGTCTGACAGCATTGATCAGCGAAAAACATTCGAAGTAGTAATGTGGCATCCAAGCTATCCCGTGCACCTACCCGATGTAGCTCTATTCGAAGTCTCAGGGGCGAATTAAGGTTATGGGTGGCAAACTTTTGAGTCAATCTCACTAGCGAATGCGGTTAATTTATAGCCAATTTCTTCACCTCTAGATAAGTTCCCCATAACTTTTTCCGGAAGATATGTCCCAGTATTAAGGATAGCTATCCGTTAGATACATACAGTGAGTGTAAAAAGTATTCGTACACCGAGCATTTTCCGCAAATGAAGAGCTTTTCATATCAATAATACAG
>JARQTJ010000625.1:81229-110542 GCA_030142635.1 Trachelus troglodyta | reverse complement strand
CACACAGATTTTCTATATCTCTAAAAATAACAGAGATATTCGGGGTGGACAAAGTTATTGGGCCACCCTGTATACGCAATTGCATATACGCAATTAGATCATTTAATTTTCATGACTTTTAGGTGAATTGGTCCATTCAACTTTAGTTTTTTTAATCATGAATTCTTTATTTGTCTAACTTATCAAAATTTTATTTAATTGGCATCGCATCGGTTTTTTGTGGTCAAGAACTTTCCGTTTGAATCAGAGATAAGAGGTTGAAGTTAATTTACGGATGAGCATGCGCTGTGTGAGCAGGCTTCTTCTACACTAGCGCTTGCGGGCAAAACCGGCCACGTTACGGTTACAAGCTACAACGTGGTGAGGATAGGGAAGTGCCCAGACCTGTATACAAGACCGTGATCCCAACTTATACAGAAACAAATACGCCTAGCGTATTAATGGTAGACTATACTTAAATATATCTACGCAGTAGCAGCTTCACTAACTGAGGCTTAACATTTCAATCGGTAGCTGGAATCGTCTTCAGTAGTATAAGTATCGGGGTTCTGATTCAAGATTTCTATAACCGACATTTATCAACATTCCAGAACCTTCGAAGGTAGATGTCCGTAGTGACGGTATGTTCCTATTTTCTATGAATTTATGGGGTATTCTAAGAATTCTATGTTGGATTTCAGGAATTGCACACAATCGAGAACCTTCTAGAACATTCTAGAAGCTTCGACAATTCGTGTCCGTGCTAAGTCGCGAAGGATCGCTCTCAGAGCCGACGTCCGCTCGCATGACGTTTTGAGGTAATCCCTTGCACCACTCCCCGGAGAATCTTGTAGAAGCTTCGATAAACCCCCTCCCATCTCCGCGCAAGTTCGTACAGGTTTTGGACGGCAGCCCTCAGTCGGTTTGACCTCGAAGGTTATATGTCTTGAAAATCTGAATTGCGCATCGTGGATGCAGCCCTCCGGAATGCAGGAAGTTTCCAGAATTTTCCTACCTAACCTTGAATCTTGTCGCGCAGACTAGTGCGTAATATCGGTGAATCAAAGAGAGAATTGACGATCAAAATCCCCTTTACGCAATGCCAAAAAGCGATTTCAGGAATTTTTGCGTCGAGGTTGATTCCAGGAAATGATGCTCTTCCTACCTCACCCCATGCAGGTTTCAAACGGCAGCCGACTTGACCTCGAACGTTATCTCGCAGTGGTTGCGCGTCGAGACGACTGCCTTCTCATCCCACAGAGAAACTTCGCGAATCGTCCAACCCCCAGCCTCGTGTTCAATCGGCAGTCAATTTGACCTTGAACGTTATCTCGCAGAATTGCGTTTCGAGGATGCAACCCTCCGGAATGCAGCATCGATTCCAGAAAATTTGTTAGCTCTCGTCAGCCACTCGATTCCAGGAAACCTCCGTGCAGGTTCGTTCCGTCCTGAAGCTTTAGATGACTCCCCCGACCCCCATGCAGGCTTCAGGTGGCAGCTGGACACTGTTTTAATCTTATTATTCAGGGTATCGAATTACTCGCAGAAGATAAGTGACCCTTTATGCATTTCCGAAAGTGCGTCGGAAACTTTTTAATGTAGAGTTCGAGCTCAAAGTGCACAATTTGGATAGGTGGCTTATCGCTCGAACTGATGCAAAACAATTCCAGGGAAACCTTGAAACCTCGGTATAAAAAGCCCTTCAATGATGCGCAGCGATCGTTGTTATTCAAACGCTCAAGTGCATTATTGGTGTCAACAAGATGAATTCTGCAAAGTGTAAGAAGTTGATCGAGATTATGGAAGGAGCATATAAACTTCTGAAGAAGGGATAATCGATTGCAGAAATTGAAAAATGGACGAAATTTAAAAACTCAAAACATCAGAGTTTGGAATGAAATTTGGAGAAATGTTACTCTTACGATTAGGAAGAAAACCAACATTTTAACAACGATTGGAATCCTTAAATCTCTTAAAGAAAAATTTAAACAATAAATTCAAAAAGAGGTAAAGGAACGGCGAGCTTTGAAGGTCATTCTTTGACTTTAAGGGCACATCCACATAAAGGAGTAACCGCAAGATTAAGCCCAGGTCAACCAAACCTAAATCCGATTGACGAGCACATCAAAGCGAACAACTTTAGTTAATAACATTTTATGATATTATTAATAGTTAAAGTAGTTCAATGGGCCATAGGTGTGAAGTTTAGTTTTCGACTGGGGGACCATCATGTAAAACATGAAAATTGTGCATTGGGCAGAATCCGCATTTAGGAGTACCAAGGAGCTTCGCTGCACCAGCACCAGGAATTGAAGTACTCCGAGGGCCACTTACAGTAATAAGGGCCTAGGCATAAAGCATTTACCTGCTGATGTGGTCATTAAAAGCATCGGCTAGCGACCGTAAAGGTAATCAGTGAAACTCCACGAAGGCGTTGGAAGGCTAGGAATCTTCGTGGTGACCATGAAGCTGCAAAGTAAGCGACCTGGGGACGGCCGGAAGGAGAATGAACAAGATGAAGGTCACGAGAAGGGGCAGCTCTGCTAGAAAGCGACGGCGGGCCATAGCCTCGTTGGATCTCACTATACCAGCGAGGATGCCAGGGACAAGAGCCCAAAACCAGGCAACGGTTACAACCTAATCAAACCTAGCGTAAACTAATGTTAAACTACATGCAATATACTATAATAAGACATCGTTCGTATCTAATTCTATTCTATCTATTTAATAGTGGACAGACTTTGCAGTAAAAAGTCATATGTAAACAAACCTAGCGTAAACTAATGTTAATCCACATACAATATACTATAATAAGACATCATTCGTACCTAATTCTATTCTATCTATTTAAAAGTGGACAGAATTTGCAGTAAAAACTCATATGTATCCAATTGGTCTGTGCGCCAGATCCCCCCTTCCTTCTATTCTTTTTTTCATAATTCTCTGACATCAAGTTCGAGAGAGAGGTTACGTTAATCTAGGCAACGGAATGAGAGGAATGCATGGGCAGCCACCCAGGCAGCCAATTTAATTCGCCGGTGTAGTCTTGTTACGCAGGTATTTAATAGGCCTGTGTAACAGCGGTAGGGCCCCCTGCTTCAACTCCACGGCTGTAGCTGGAAGTAAATTAGACAGGCCCTGGAAACTGCCATCTTGTCCGGTACGCAGGCAATATCATCAGAAACAATCTCAGACTAGAGGCCTGTCAATCCCCGAGGCCCCGGAGTCCCGCCAACAGAAACGTTGAGAACCGCAAAACGTTAAAGACGTTACTTCGAGCCAGACTTCCAGTGAATACATTTATAATTTTTAGTGTGCTAAAGCGAATGAGAGTGCGAATATTTTGGACATTATACGTGTTAGGAGATATTGCGTGAGTAATCTAGAGTGTTTGAGTGACCCTTTCCCTACCCTTCCACCCTTCTTCAACCTTCTACTTTATAATTCTGTTAAAAGCGCGTGCGGTGATCGGGCCTCGTATGATCGAGGCTCGCGTACCGTCAGGATCCTCAGGTCAGGAAGGGCTCAACGAACGTACTCCAGGTCTTTTGGATGATAATCTATCTGTTTATTTCATAAATATACTCTTCCGAGCGTTTGCGTTATCTCGCGCACACAACAATCCTCTAGTTCGTCCACACGCACGCGCGTTTACTCGCTCACGCGTATACGTTTTTATTCGTTCGATTCGCTCGTTTGTTCACACACACTCGTTCGCTCTCGTGCTTCGCATCTATCCGTATTTCAGCACCGCGCACACACTCGATCCCGTTCGCTCGCGTTCGCGTTACCTTCACGTTACTTCTCCTCAACCGCGCTCGCTCACGTTCGTTCGCGTTCGCTCTCTCTACGTTTCGTTCCGCAATCTCTCGCGCTCTCGCTCGTACGCTCTCACGGGTCATCCCGTGCACGTTCACGCTCTCGCTCGTACTTCTCTAACGTTCCGTTCCGTACGTGACCTCGCGCTCGCTCGTACTTCAACGAACTTCTCATTCGCACACACGCACTCTCTCTCACGCTCCGCGTGAGGCACTCGTACCGGGGTTCTCTATCGCGCACGCTCTCAACGCGATCGCAGTATCGCGGGATTTTTAACAATTCTTTTCTGATTATTGCCAGCTGTCCTCACGAGGACCGGCGTTTTCTTATTTTGATTTTGTTATCAAAAATCGGCCTTCTAGATTTAATATTATGTGTCCCTTATGCTTTGATAGTTCTTTTTACCTTTTCATACTGCGCCTTACAAATCCAGAACCGAGGTAATAATTAAGAAGCCGTTGCAATTGAAATCCTTCTTTCTGAGATCTCTCTGCCGCCTGCTAGCCATAACCAAAGTCGAGTCAAAGTAAATATCTGAGGACCTCTTGAGGTCGGTAGCTGGCGTCCAACTTTGATTTTATAGAAAATATTCAGTGAGGTAAGTCCCTATTTTCTTCCTCCCTCCTTTCCTACCAAAGCCCTCCTTTCTTCCCCAACTCTGCTTTCCACTGTATGATTTAAACTCTCCAGCCTGATACGACATTTACGTGCTCTTTAGCGAGCTCCGTTTTTGTTATGGTTTTCATTCTAATTTACTCTACTGCGTAATTCGAGTTCTGTTTTCTTTCCATAGCGTTGATCTTTTAGTTTATTTTTCGTTTTGCATTCTTTTTCTTTTCAATTATACAATTTTCTCCCCCCCCCTCATTGTCCCCCCTTTTTTTACTTAACCCTACTACCTATATTATTATTGTGTCAAACCTATGCCATCGGCCCATAAAACTCAGGATAAGGTCACACAGTTTACTTCATGACATGAAATTACATCGAGACATCATACTTCAACTTCTTACATGCAACAGTAAAATGAAATGAAATTTTATTATCTGAAGAGGTAGATCGATGAAGTATTTATAAGTTATTGTTGCAATTTGTAGATTATCATAATTAAAAGCTTTTCAGATTCAAATAATGCATCGGTTATTTACAGGAAATTTATTAAATTTCTTACTATTTACGGCACGGAAAGATAAGTCTTTCGGTAGATGTGATTATTTTCGATAATCTAGCCCTAGATTTTTGGTTTAATCTACTTTGGTGATACATTTTGAAAATGTCAAAACATTTAATCGTCGACCAATATCACTGTTACGTTCCGATGAGAACCTTCAGACACACTTCATGCTTTTAACTTGTATTTCATCTAGTGCAACGCATTATGTTACTGTCATCTCATGTTCTTATGATAAGCGATAGTCTAAATATTAGTTTTCGAATAATAACTCTAATCCGTCACTCATCTAATGAAAGCACATCGACAGTTAGCTTGCGCACCTCTGTGACAACTAAGATATCTGCGTCTTATAAAAAATTGTAATATAAACAAAACAGTAGTCACGCATTATGTATGTGAAAAGGTTACAAAAGACGAACGGAAGGTCAAGAAATAGAGGGTAAACCCCCACCTACTGATGAAGGCCTAAAAATTAGTCACAGGCCAATCAAAAGTTATTACGTCTTCATGATCTAAGAAAGGGAAGATCAGTTCGATACAGAGTTTAGTTTCGGGTTAGCAGTCATAGAGTCAAGTCAGAAGTCGGAAGGGTTCAGTCAGATGACAAAGTAAAAAGTTCTTTAAATTCAACTTCAAGAAAAGATCCAAGTTCAGATTCTGTATTCAACTTCTAATTCTTTAAATCTTCCTAAGTCTTTTGTTACCGATTTCGAATTCAAGTTAAAAATTTGGAGATCATATTGACAATCCATTTCAGTAACGTAAGTATCTTATTTTACCTTTAAATTAAATTATTGTGTTGAAATTATAACTACCCATACGCAACTTTACTGCAAAATTTTCTATTAACAATCTTCTTTCAATTCTTAAACCAACTCCTATTCCTGTTCAACCATCACGAAATTTCTCAATCCATGGTCAAGTGCAGCTCTTCGTAAGTAGAAGTTCAGTCTCATCAACTCTCTTAAAGGTTTCCTATTGTGAATTTAAAATTCTATTCCGCAGTCGATAATAATTCGATTTGTACGAACAGTCTCATGACCGTCAACGACATAGGGTGCAAGTAACTGGCCGATCCCGGGTAAATTTCCGAAAGGTCAGACCCTAAACAGGCCATTGTGACCATCCTCTAACTAATCGTTAATTGGATGTCACATCACTATAAGGTGGCAGGAACACGAGGGAGGAACTCGCTCGATGGGACATACATATGGTATACTGCAAATTTAATTCGTATCTCCAATTCATTCGTTGATTGATTATTTTGTATGTTTAGTTCAACAGACCTTGGGAGAATTTGGGTCCCGCGCAGTATGTATTAAATCTTTATTGCCCAGTTGTTGTTGTAATAATTGTTCCCATAACGCTGTGTCATAATATGCATGACTCCACATCAAATTACTAGTACCTTTTAAAGTACTTTGTGTGAATATTTTGGTACCAATGTCTTTATAGAGCTCAGAAATTTCGTTCAACGTTTTTCTCTTATGCCCACCTTAAAAAGAAAGAATACATCTTAAAAGTACTATATATATACACATACATAAATCCACTAATGAAGACAGGGTCGAAAATGACTAAACTCATACGGTAAAATAAAAAATTAGCTCAAATTGATATAAATTTAATAATGAACAAGTAAATAATTGACTATTTTTTATTTTCTAATAGCATAAGGCATTTATATAGTCTATAGATCATGAATAAAAACTCGTTCAAGTTTTATTTAATTAAATAGCAATCCATCACATATCCTTCTAAAAAGGATGTTAAAATATTGTGGATTCTCGCCCTCCCCCCCCCCCCTTCCCCGTTGGAAATGAGTGGAGCTTGGAAAATCATTGCTCGGGTGCTCAGATAACAGAAAATAGTAGACATTTATCCAAGAAGCGGTGGGATCATTGCCATGATTTAATTTGGATCATGGTTTAATGCCATTAGCTAAAAACTTACAACTACTGATTATTTTAGATCGTTCCTTCTCTAATTTAGAATTTACATACATGAGTTTCTAATTATTAATCGTACAAATGTGACTAGTAGCATTTTTCATTATATCAGACCATTCTAGCATTATTCCCACCACTTCTCGAATAAATGATTATTTCCTATCATCTGAGAACCTGAACAATGATTTCTCAAGCTTCATTCATTTTACACTTGGGAGTACACAAACTGCGACGACGATTGGATTATACATTATTGTTTCGTACGGATGTAGGGTACTGAACATAGTTCAGAAAACTATGTTAAATTAACCTATTAGAGATAAAGAAAGAAAAAATGACAGGAGGATCGGTGAATTAAGCATTTTATTGAAACAATAATTTGGAAATGTAGTACATCCGTAGGTAAAAATGAATTTAAAATTCTGTGGATTTTTGCACCGGTTAACCCTCTAAGTAGCATGTTTTTTCATTTGATAATTTTTTGCTGTTTTGGGTTATTTATAGATTTTTTGATATGTTGAACACGAAATCGTGGCCAGAATAGAAAAATTCAAGATGGCGGATTCATTTTCCACTAAATTTTAACTAAATTTCCGAGATTTTGTTTATTCTGTGCAAGAATACGTATATATAGGTCTTTGAGGTCGCTAATTACGAATATGCTATTAGAACTAAAAAACTGAAATTGATGGAATCAAGAAAAACTACTGTAATGAAAGTAAAACAATGGTCGCATTTATGTCTACCACTGGCTACTTTACTTGAGGGAGCCGGTCTTAAGGCGTGGAGAACCCATCATCAGCTATCATCATTTCTTCTTACATAACCTGTTATACTCTCTTTTCCTTTTCCTATACTCTCCCCCCTCCTCCTTTCCTCTTCTCCACCTTCTTAACGCCCTCCTCACCTTTCTCTTCTTCTCTTTACTTTCTTCATCCTACCATCCTCTTCACCACTCTTTTCTTTGCTCCTCTTTTTTCCCCTCTACCTTCTCTACTGCTCTCTTAAACTCCCTTGTGCTATCATTTATTTCCTCCCCCATCTTCTCTTGTTCCTTAACCCCCCCCCTCCCCACTTCGCTTCTCTTATAAATTTCTCTCTTCCTTCTCTCGTCCAATCCTCCTTTCTTCTCTTACCTCGCTCTTTTCTACTTTTCCTTCCTCTCCTCTTCCTCCCCCGACCTCCTTTAATGCGTGTTCCTCTTCATCCCACTTCCACATCTCTCCTTCTATCCACATTCTATTGTTACCTTCTTTCCTCTCATCCTTTCTCTTCGAGCTATCCTCTCTATATTCCATCTCACTTTCCTGAACCAGCAATGCTCTGCGAGTCGAATGCAATGTCACTACGGGTGTTTACATCAACGAATGTAGATTACATATATCATACATGAATTCTTTTCGGTTGTACCGCTTGGATATCAGATTACAGACGTGCCATCGCACGTTATCTATCGATCGCGACTAAGACAATAGATCTCCAACAACTTCGAATAGTCGATCAAGACGGAGACTTAAGCCCGTATTCACAACTCGCTCTTAAAGCCACTAACAGAGTCGCTTATAGTTAAAAGTCACTAATAAAAATTTAAAAGCGCGGTATTAGTACTAAAAGCGAGTTCTGAATACAGGCTTTAGTGCATTTTCAAGGAGGAATTACAACGATAAGATTGCACGTCAAACCTATTCGATAATGGGAATTGTTTACAATAGAAATATTGGCAGTGGAAATAATAGTAAGCCGAATGTCAGAAGCAAATCAGTCATCGACCGCTTCTCAAAACTCTAACACATAAAAATGTGTTATTTCTAAAAAAAAATAGGATTCAAGGTCACACCAGATGGAAAAGGAAAGTAAAATGGTTTTGCTGCACCATTTTCATTTGTTGTGTACCGATTTTACCATGTAAGACGAAATGTTAAACATTCATACACCTATCACTTTCGATGAGGCTATAGCCAATAGAGATAAGATTCAAATCTACGTTCAACAACAAGACAGTTGCTTACTAACGAGCAGGAGTTCCATGCAAATATATGGAAAGCTGGTCAGGAAGATAGTTCTACAGCGACTGTGAGCATGACCCTGGCCAATAACGCCATCTATCATCTCATCAAAAAGATTCGCTACGGAATGAATATTATAGGGATTCGGAATAAGAATGTTGGTCTCACGAGTTTCAGGACGGGTTATACTTCCCTGATTCCTGCTCGACGCTCATTAATGGGGAGCGCTAGTTGGCTCGACATTACCCACAAAAAACTGGAAAGTTAGAAATACGTCATACAGACGTCGTCAATTGCCACTACTGATATACGATAACCATCCGTAAATCTGCGAATGACATCTTGGAGACGTCAAATCGTCTGAAGTACTTTTGTCCCACCTACCGATGTTTTTCTGTCCGTATTTTGCATATCCTACCATATCCTACCATCCATAGGATGTATTTCTAGCATCCATTTAACCATTTGTTTCACATGAATAGGATATTTTTATGAGTTCCAGTCTTCGACTATGAACTGGCACACTCACTGGTTGGCTTAAGTCGCTCGAATCCATCCTATGAGCATTTCTCAAAGGCAGAAAAACTTCCTTCCTTCCTTTCCTTATGACTGTATCCCCAATGGGGAATATGTGCCAGTAACTAGTCCTATATGTTGTAACAAAAATGTTGCTATGGACTCCTCCCCGCCTCCTGGCCCGAGGTCCCCACAGGCCTTGAGTATTGCGTCTTATCTGTAGTATCGTTAATTGCGTATATTTAGTGTTTTAGGTCGATTATATTTAGAGTTAAGATCCATTCCCTCCGCCCTTCCCTCCCTTTCTCTACCCCCGTAGGGCACTGGCTCGAGGACCATCTACGAGAACACCATCGAGGATAGCCCCACGGAGCACCTGCGAACATTCCAGGAAGGATCGAGAGAGTGGCTACGCTGCCGAGGCAACGGAAGGCAGGGATGGCATGGGCAGGAGGAACAGCTGATCCAGCCACGAGACACTGACGTCCGCCCAGCCGCCGACACCGCCATTCGTATGCAGTCCCGTTATATGGGTAGTAAAGAGGCCCGTGTGACAGGGGTGGAGCCCTCTCCCTCCAGCCCCATGGATGTGCCCGGGAGGATATTTTGACAGACCTGGAGTACGCCATATTGCCGGTGCGCGAAAACTGCTCGCGCGCCGGCGAAGCCAGCGCCGTGCTACCCGCCTACAAGGCCCTGGAAGGCCCGACAGGCCGGCAACAAGGGAATCCACCAATGCCCTGCATGCCGAAACTGCCGACCAATGCCGGAGCGCGTAGCCCTCTCCGCCCAGCGAGCCAGCCAACCACCGAGGCCCTGGAGGTCCACAAGGGCCAAGCCACCGGAAATTTCGCCACTTCGAGCCACGGTTTCGAGCGAGAATAGTGCGTGCGAAGTACGAATTGCGTAAGGGCAATCTGCCCTTGCACTCGAGCCTCGTGGTGTATTGCGTGCGCCCTAGTTTTTAGTATCTTGCGTCCCCTTTTTCCCGAAAGCCCTGTACCATCCTCCTTCCACCCTTTGGCCCCTTTTCGCGTTCCCACCGAGGTATAGAAGTAGCCATTTTCGCGTTCGGGAACCTTCGTCCTGAGACCCCCTCACCTCTCCCTCCGCTAGCCATGCTATTCCTGACGAGTAAACAAGCGAGGACCTCCCGGGGTCATTCGCCGGTGCTACACTGATACAGTAGCTGGCGTCCATACATCGTTCGAGTCTGAGTCCTCAGTTGACAGCCCCCTCCCCTCCTTTCCACCGAGTCGCTTTAACTCCCTTCGACACCGCGTGATCCCGAGCGAACCCCCGCGTGCCGTATTTCGGATTTCTTTTAGGATAGCGTGTTTTAGATATTGGTTGATCTGTTTTCTTTTCTTTTCCTTCTCGTTATCTTTGAAGTCATTTTCTTTTGTTCTATTTCATTGTACACTAGCATTTGGTTTATTAATTATATTCTGTTCTACTCTACACCGTGGTCCCTTTTATTCCGCGTTCCCCTCCCTTTTAGTTTTTACGGTAGCTAAATTGAGCGAACCCTGGGTGGAACCTACTCCCAGTACGTCACAATGTATAATCAGGATTGGAAGTTCAGCAGTAGATGGCGATGTACCACATGAGACACACCTTATATGTAACTGAATTTGAGAACCTACAGAGTTTATACATCGAATCCGAAGAACAGTGTTGGGCGAAATCTGTATAATTACTCATTTAGATTTTGTAATGAAAACCTATAGGTGAATGCTACTGGGACCTGGCTGTGAACTCCGGACCTTGAGATCGAGAATCCGCTATCTTAACCACTGGGTTACGGTCGCCGGCAATATAACTTATGAAATGACACAACAATGAAATTTAAAAACGATAGGAATAACGCGTGTGTTGATAGGTTAAAAAACATTTAATGAATGTATACACTTTAAAAAAAATGTAGAAAATAAGTTAAAGCAAATAACCTATTGACGATTTAGAAAAGTTAGTTAGGCTGGTCCGTTGGTCAGATTTGCCGGTGTTAAACGGTACGTCCACGTGTTAGGTCTGCCTTGTCTTTGACTATTTATTTCTTGCTACTGCACGCCACTTGTATAGTATCACTATAACACGGGTGTACTGTCCGACTGAGCTGCTTGATTTAAATCTAATTTAAAACACTCAGTTTCTAATGATTGCCTAAAATCGTCAGTATGTCTACGTGATATGTTAATTGTTTCAGCAGATAGAGAATCGGAAGGAATAGGAAATAGGTTCCAGCGAATTTCCCGATCGGTGTGAGGAGGATTGTTTCCTGAGTCTGATATAGTATCCTGATTTATGGAAGGACAAAATTTAACTGAACGATCTAATTGTTTCTTTTTTCAGATATTCTTGATCCGTTTTATGTAAGTTAAGTATTCCGGATATGAATGAATTGTTGTGTGTACCTCATTATATGTGAATGTACTCATAGGCTTATCCCAATGATTTTCACGGAATTCAACTGTTTCTTATTTTATGATTTCTGTGGAAGTAGTACCGGTTCAGTGAGGTGATTTGGATGGACCCTCGCTCCAGATAAGGTTGTGGCAGGGTTTTGTAAATCATAGTAGTGATGATGGTTCATAAAACTCGCAGAATAGAGTCACCAGGCATGCCTCACTTGTTTAAACTGATTTCAATGATTATTCTTAGATTTGACTTTGATACTTGACTTCTGCATATAAGAATTCCTGAACTGAAGATGAAAAGACTACAAGTCTCTAGAACTCTAGAACATTAGACTTCGACTTCGAACTTCTATTCAGACTTTGAACCGTACTAAGAACTCAGACTTCGAACTTTACTTACAAGAACGACTTCTCCGTCTCTCCAACCCTATTTAACGTCTTCGTTTCTTATCCCTGCCATTACTTCTTCTGAATTTTGCGGTTGCTTGCTTTGAAGGTTGCTGCATACCTGGCACTTCCAATTCTGTACCTGAAACCTCGCGAGTACTGCTAATCTCGAGGAACTTCAGGTTTCTCTTTTATATGAAGACAGAATAAGGATTAGTATGAGAAATTCCTTATGAACATAATGCCTGATAGAATAATGAGCATAACATTTTTCGGTCGTATAAAAGATAACATAATTCATAATTGAGGATATTAACAATATAAGCGAAATATAAAACAAAGCATAAATGTAAATTAATAAGTATAAATCATAAGGATTGATTATATTAGACAATTGGTCGACTGATGTACTGGTATAGTACCGTCGGTAAGGATAATGACATATGTAGTGTGTATAGTGTATGTATGGATTGGGGTATAACAATATATGTGGGTTAGCCATGGGTATAAGTGGCTGTATACAAGGTGTTCCGAAATTACCTGACCAACGGGGTATGGCGGGGTTCGGGAGGCACTACTGATCACGAAAATGAACTTCCTTTTCTCCGGAAGGTCATTGTTTTTAAATGCAAGTAGGTAAAAGTAGAGTTTTCTGAGTTTTCTTCCCTTTTGTTTCTCGGTGACTTCGGGCAGGATGACGCAGCCGAAGACATGCCTATTGGATGGTACTCACTGAGAACAGAAGTTCTCAGTTGAACAGTCGAGCACTAACTGAAAACTGCAATGTCCTATGATAATGCCATTTGACTTACACAGATATCTCTGTAACGTCTTACGTAGGTTATCATGATCTCGCTTTTTTTCCATCGATCTCCAGCGATTTGTATTACATCCTGTTGATAAATCGCAATAAAATTCTAATGCTATTGACGACTTTTCATAATTTATAAAGCGTATTCTTTAAGAGTTTATATTCCCTTTAAGGTATAATACAGATCTTTCGTAGTAGGTGAATCCGAAATCTGTCATCTACAAGTATTAAGCAAATTGGCGTGGGCGAAAAAAGTATTACACGTATTTATTCTATCTCAGACCTCATACTCTGTCAATATCAAACACCTATGCTTCTCTAGATTGATTTTACAATTAATGTTATTATTGCAAGATTAAAGATATTTGCAATAAAGTTTCAAGAAATATTATTTACCAAGATTTATTTCCAATATAAACAAAACAATAAGATATTTTATTGTCAATGGGTGCAGCGTATTATGCATGCGCCGATGGAATACCCATTTCTTGAGGAAAAAGTGTTCAAGATAAGAAGATTCCTGGGAATATGATGGCAGCGTACCCTGATAGTCAGGAAAAGGAATGGACCTCGACGAGGAATCTGAGAATTGAAATAATAATTCTAACATTACCACTGAATGTCTCCAGTAAAACTTGTTAGATGTTGTTGTTGGAATGGCGGGCTCCTGGCTCTCGGTCTCTCTATACTATACTATATGTAACTACCTCGACTGACTACGCATGCGCGGGCCTCACGGCGTCTGACTTGTAGCTTCCTACACACACTCACTTCTATTAGTATCACGGAGGGAAAGACGTGTAGAGATGTGCATTTGATTATCTTTATAATAAATGTTCAGTAAATACATTAAACAGTATTTCTTTCTCAAAACCCTATCCTAAAACGTTATGGGCCCAGCACGCTTCCACTGCGCAATTTAATAATAATATCAGCATCAAAATTGAAACAAAATAATTACAATAAAAGTGAGACGTGAAAATTTGAGACAGTGAGTGAACGAGGTACGAGAACAGACAAGTGATAAATAAAAAAAAATGCCTGGAAATTAAGAAAGATGGGAGAAAAGATGAGTAAGTAGAGATATGAATAATTGTTATAGAATTTTGATGCATCCCGATATAAGTGGTAGTTACAAAGAGAAGTGCATTGTCGTAAACGAAATCAGCGGGAAAATAGAGACGCCGGGCGGCACAAGATGGCTGACAAACACGTGTTGCTATGCCGGCTTGGATCAAAGAACATATATTACATGGAAGCACAGACCTTACGGGAGCGTTGCCACGATTTCTTGGGGTGATTCCGAAGTAATCACCCCAGCCACCTGCAGCGCTGCCTGTATCGGTGTGCACGAACACATCGCAGGCATGCTTGGCTCCTCCTACCAAAGCACCGAATGCTTGGTTGGCCATGAGTGCAAGCGGATCAGCACTATAGCCCGGTAGGCATACGCTTGAGAGAGACAATCGCGAGGGGTGTGGCTTGAACTTCTGTTATTGTGTGTGGCACACCGATAGGTCGCCGCGCAGTCTATCGGCGAAAATATATACTTCGTTTTCTGTGCGAAATATTAACACGGGACCTGTGCTTCCATGCAATATATCTTCTTTGCTTGGGTGTTTGAGAAATGAAAAATGGCGAAATAGTTAAAATGAAAAATTGAACGTAATAAAACGAAAATAATAATAAATATTAATGAAAATAAATGAGTAATTAAATGACAAAAAAAAATGAATAATTGAATTTTAGACGAGAATTGTAGTTTTATTACTTGTTGAATACCGGGTGATGGAATGCATGTGTGTGAGTACAAAGGGAAGGCTGCAGCCATTATATATACATATAAACAAATGCTTAAGCAAAGAAGAGAGAAAACAATGGTTTCCCAGTACTCGCGCGGCATTGACACGCGAGAAAGAAATAATATGTTGATTAATATTAATATGTATTATAACAGGTGACGACCTGCAACAATTCCTGGAAGAACAAACCAGATTGTTTGGCTTTGATAATCTCCACAAAGGAGAAGATGTTACCTTACATTTAGAAGGCAACACTCTAACAATGCTCACAGAATCTGGCAGTAATTATAAAACTGCTGAGTTGAGACGAGAAATGCATGCTTTGAAAGAACTGTTGACGACATTGGCTAGCAAATGTCAGATAATCAAATCAACAGAGTTATATATATATATAAGATCGATCTGAATATTAATTATCGAATTAAATAAATACTAGTTAATTTAAATCAATATCCGGAAAAATAGTTGCCCCAAACAACTGGTCGGCGGAAGCGTGCTTGTGTTCGGTACTGTGGAAGTTGATCGGTTGTGGCAGGCGCAGAGAAAATATTGTGTTCATATTTTTAATGTGTCTGTGTGCTCAGGGACGGGTTATACTTGTGTTCAGTTGACTTGTTCCAGTGCACACAAACAAGAATATAAAAAAAAAACCTAACAAATGAATAATTCTCCCACAGAGAAAAGAATGATGTCGGATGATCAGTGGCAAGCACTTGAAGAATGATGCAAACAAAAGAAAAAGAATAATGAATTTGCCATCATTCCAAAGTTCTATCAGGGGCAACTACACTCAACGACTGCCGTTGAAGACGAGAAAGAAAAGAAAGAAGAGAAGAAGGAAGAAGAGAAAGACGAGCAAGATAAGAAAGATGTGGTAACTAAGAATGGAGATGAGAAAGAAATGAAAATTCAGAAAGATGAGTTAGTTGTTGGAAAACCGGCAGTAGTTGAGGCACTTGAGTTAGGTAAGAACAAACCATTGGTCACAAAGGTAGAAAAATTGAAAAATCACATTCAAATCAAACCCATAGCAGATAAATCCCAACCCAAAATCGACGATTCTGGTCATAAAAGAACTAATGTTATAGTTGAAGGTTCAATCAATCACATGTGTGAGAAGCTTGATCAAGTTGCTAATCTTTTACAAACACTAGTAAACGTGCAGAGAAATACAAATACTTGGTTGGTTGAAAATATCAGAGAGCTAAAGAAAGAGATGAAATCGGAACAGACGAGACAACATGAGCAGATGAAATATATCGATCACACTCTCCAACAATTCATAAGCACAGTTGAACAATTGAAGGTGGCTGATGGACAGGTAAGAGAAGAGGATTATTATGAAGAGCAAGATGAGTGTACCGAAGATATGATCAAAAGAATAGTCAAAGCACAAGTTGAGGAATTAAAGACTGTAGAATCAAATCAAACAGAGGATAGCCTAACCAATAGCACTGCTAAAGAAGTGGCTGAAGCTGTAAAAATGGAGATCTTGAATAAGAGTGTACCAGTAAAAAGAGATTATAAATTAGACAATGAAACAAGATTCGAACACTTCTATGACTTTTTCAAGTCCGAAGTAAAGGCAAACAAACTTTTGCATGTAATTGACAGCACAGTAGAATTTAAAGGGAATAAAAAGATTCTAGAAGAACACAAATTTAAGGTGCGAGATATCTTAATCAATCGCATAGACAAGAATTATCATTCAAAAGTAGTACAGTTAGATGATCCAGTGGAAATTTTGACAAGATTGAGAGAGATTAAAAGATTTGAAGTTAATGTATCGTCATTTTCTGTGAGAAAAGAAATATCAAATATGGAATATGTTAAAGGCAATATAAGTGCAGTAGAGTTCTGCGAGAAGTTTGAAGAAGCGATACGAACTTATGAAAACTCGTCAGAATCTACGTCATTGTCTGAGAGTGAGAAGAGAGCTGCGTTTTTCAATGCGGTCATGATATCAGTACCTTTGGTACAATATCTTGAGTCCACAGCCAAAATTAAAGGTGAACAACCTCCTTCATATGAACAATTGAAACTCATTGTCTTGCAGGAAGAAGCGACAAGAAAGCAGGCTGGAAGTGATGGTGGTGGCGCGGTGAGAGCCGCCAACTTCATTAAGAAGGATAGGTGCTATGAGTGTGGAGAGTATGGCCATAATATTGCCAAATGTCCCAATGTAGGACTGGGTCCGTATTGTTATATCTGCCAGAAATTTGGCCACAAAGCTCGTGAATGTCCCAAAGCTCCAGAGAACAGCCAGGATGAGTCAAAAGGTAATATAAGACAAAGCAGTTATCGTGGGTCTGGGTATGGTAGAGGTAGAGGCTACTTGAAGAGGAAATTAGATAATAGAATGAATGGCGGAAGAGGAGGAAAGAGAGGAAGATCAAGCGCCCCAAGAGGTAGAGGTCACTACAATTCCAGAAGACCCACTGAAGGGTCAAGAACAGGATCTAAGAAGGAAGAGCCAAAGAAAACTAACAAAGAAGAGAGCAAAGATTCGGGTAAGTTAGGGGTAGATTTGAGTAGTCTAATGGAAGTAGATAGCGAACCTACTTTTGGTAATGTAATGCATGTTAGTACATTATAACAAAACAAAAACAAATTTCTAGCCAAATTTCTGGCAGATTCAGGTGCAACTGAGCACCTGACAAATTCAAAATTAATTTTTAAGAATTTAGATGAGGAAAGTAAAGGTGTGATTAAGTGTGCAAATAAAAATGAAGCGGCAGACTTAAAAACGGAGGGAGTAGGAAGAGTTGAAATTCAATTAGATAACGGAGAAACATTTGAAATTGACGCGGTAATTTTCGCTGAAGCACTTCAGGAAAATTTATTATCTCTTAGAAAGTTCGCTGAAATGGGACTCGCTATTTACCTTGACGATAAAAGAATAGACATAATCGATCCAAACTCCAATGAGTTATTTATCTCAGGAGTGTATAAAAGGCCGTATTGGATATTAGATCTAGAGATTAATAAATATAATTCTGTCAATAATCAAGTACATAAAAGTATGAGTAGACGAATAATAGCAAACATGGCGAACACTGAAGTAGAAATGAAGAGGTATATGACGAGAAGTGTTACAGCCAAACAAAAAGAAGAAACGGCCATAGAAACTCAAACTGAAAAATTGAATAAACTTGAAGAGGTAATTACAGAAGAGAGTAAAGAAGAGAAAGACGAGACGTGTATCGACAAAGTAGATATGACTGAGGTAATGTCTAATAGGAGTAAAAATCCTTTTGAACAATCCAACTTTGACTTCTCGATCTGGGATAGACAATTACATAATGGAGATGAGGTACAAGATGTGGAGCCGAATGAGGATGCCAATCCATTTGGCAACGATGAGAATAAAATTCAAGAGAAAAATAAAGCGATGTTATGGCATGTAAGGTTCGGCCATGCGTCGATTTCGTATCTAAAGGCTTTGCAGACGAAGTTCAAAGACAACAAAGAGTTGAAAGATGTGATTTTTTATGAGTCTCTGATGGATTGTGAAGTATGCTTAGCTTCTCGATTTAATAAATTGCCATTTATCAAGACGAGAAGTAGGGCGATTAACCCTTTGCAAATTGTTCATGCAGATGTGATGGGACCTATCTCTCCCAGTGCACATCCCAAGGGATGCAGATTTATTTCAGTATTTGTGGATGATAAATCAAGATTTGCTATGGCATACCCAATGAAAGCAAAAGGTGACACAGGTCATTGTCTGGAAATGTTCAGTAAAAGCGGAAGAAACTTATTAGGATACGACGCGAAGATGTGTTACTTCAGGTCAGATCAAGGAACTGAGTTTACCGGTGGGTATACAGTTGAAGTCCTGAAAAACTTTGGTGCATAGTTACAATTGGCCTGTCCAGATACTCCGGAGCACAATGGAGTTGCTGAAAGATTTAATCAGACAATCCAAAGAAAGGTGCGTGCTTATATGTTTGATTCAAAGTTACCGGAGAGCATGTGGGACCTTGCCTTGTCAGCAGCAGTCTACACATATAATCGAACTCCACATAAATCGAACGACATGAAGACTCCGCTGGAGGAGTTTGCTCCTAATCATAATTTCGATGTGAAACAAATTAAAATATTTGGAAGTCTAGCATATATGAAAGTACAGAGAAAGACGGGTCCAAAGTTTAGAGCTGAAGGTGTGAGAGCTATCATGGTTGGATACACTCCGACAGGGTACATATTGCTTAGACCAAAAGAAGGGAAATTTTATGAGAGTCGACATGTCAGGTTCAATGAGAAAAAGGTTTATGGAGATAAATACGAAAAAGATGAGATGAAGAGTTATCCCAAAATCCAAGAAAACATAAGTAAAGAAAAATGGTTTGTGGAATTCGACAGAAATGAACAAGAACCAAAACAATTATTGAAATCGGAGGGAGAATCCAAAAGAAAGAGAGGAAGGCCAAGAAAGGAAAGAAGTGAAGCAAAGACGTGTGAAGTGGAAAGCTCTGAGAAAAAGAAATGCTCTAACCCTAGCCTAGTCGGGTCTCCAGTGGATACAGGAACGACGACGAGTGTATATCTGCCGTGTCCATCACAAGAAGAGGAAAATACAAATCTGGAGAAAACAACTGATAAAACGTATCATGCGTTACTTGCTGAGATAAATTGTGATCCAGTAAATTATAAAGACGCGATGGAAAGTAAAGATAAAGATTATTGGACTGAGGCAATTGAGGAAGAACTGAAATCAATGAATAAAAATAAAGTTTGGAGAATAGTAGACAGACCTACCAGTATGCAAAATGGACAAAAAGTCAACATAATCGATTCAAAATGGGTCTTCAAGAGAAAGACAGAAACTAGTGGAAAGACGAGATATAAGGCGAGATTAGTGATTCGAGGATTTAAGGATAGGAATGTCTACGAACTAAGAGAAACATATGCCCCGGTTTCTAGAATGAATTTGGTCAGAGCCGTCATAGCTATCATAAACAACTTTGACTTAGACGTATGCCAATTAGATGTGAAAACGGCATTTCTAAACGGAGTAATAGATGAGGAAATATACATGGAAATACCGGAGGGTACTTCTTACACTGATGAAGAAAAAGACATGAAAGTATGTAAACTTGACAAAGCACTCTACGGTCTCCGAATAAGCCCAAAACGGTGGAACGAGAAGTTTACTGAAGTCGCTCAGAAGGTGGGACTAGTGAATTCTGATTTAGAGCCTTGTTTATTTACATGGAAAGATGAGAACAAAATGTTGATACTTTTGCTGTATGTAGACGACATACTGTTAGGCAGTAATGACAAGTTGAAGTTAGAAGAAGTGAAAATAAAACTAAGTTCAGAATTTGAAATGACTGTAATAGGTGAGCCTAAAGAATTTTTAAGCATTTCCATAAGACGAGACAGGGAGAGTCAAACTATTAAGATGAGTCAAGAAAAATACACAAATAAAATTTTGAAGAAGTATGGGTTCGAGGATTCACATCCTCAAAGAACTCCAATGTTAACTACACAAACCTCTAACCATGACAGAAAGATGAGAGAAACAGACAGTCAAGATGAGCCTTATGAAGAAACTGATGAGAAATTGAAAAGTCCTTACAGAGAAATAGTGGGCAGCTGGTTGTACTTGGCAGGTGCAATCAGGCCAGATATCTCATACGCGGTCAATGTATTGAGTCGACATCAGGCAAATCCAACAGACGAGGACTGGAAAATGGTGAAAAGGGTATTCAGGTATCTGAAAGGGACCTTGAATCTGGGCCTGAAGTACATAGGTGAGACAGATGAGATACAAAGCTATTCAGATGCGAGCTTTGCAGATTGTAAAGGTTCTTTGACCACATGTGGATATGTTATTAAATTATTCGGAGACACCATTGGCTGGAGAACACGTAAACAATCTTACGTAGCACTTTCGACGTGTCAAGCTGAGTATGTTGCGATGAGCCAGGCGAGTCAAGAAATGTTGTCAATATACAACTCCTTAAAGTTGATATTTCCTCCCCCGCTCCCTATGATTTTATGGTGCGATAATAGGGCAGCTACTAGTAGTGCGGAAACAAATGGGGGAAATAAGCTGAGACATATAATTGATGTCAAAGCTCACCACATTAAAGAATGTGTCAAACTCAATTTGATAAAAATAAACTGGATCAGATCCAGAGATCAGTTGGCTGATGTACTCACAAAGCCTTTAGCTTTTGAGTTACACAAACGTCAAGTCGATCGAATTATGAATGCAAATATCTAATGAATTGTTTATGTTTTAGGAAAGAAGAAAAACCAAGAGAGAGATAAGATGAGATGACGAGAAGACGCGAAACCAGTCGGGAGGGATTGTTGGAATGGCGGGCTCCTGGCTCTCGGTCTCTCTATACTATACTATATGTAACTACCTCGACTGACTACGCATGCGCGGGCCTCACGGCGTCTGACTTGTAGCTTCCTACAACACACTCACTTCTATTAGTATCACGGAGGGAAAGACGTGTAGAGATGTGCATTTGATTATCTTTATAATAAATCTTCAGTAAATACATTAAACAGTATTTCTTTCTCAAAACCCTATCCTAAAAGTTGTAAAACAATTCAGTTTTTGATTACGCGTTTCACGGCAGATTACCCTCAGGTTTACGAAGGATAAATGCAGTCTACTAGATGGATCCAAAACTGATCTACATTAGTCTTTTGCTTAAAGTAATTATGACTTGAATCGATGACCCATGAATGATCTGCAATGCTCTATTTCCCTAATATACAAACAACATCATACCTAGATCAATTTTGAGCCCACGTTGTATGAATTATACGGAAAAGATCCTTTTCAGAGAAATTTCCTGCATACCGACGTTCATCCATCGTTATAAGAGTAGTGCCAATAAAAAAAGGATCTTACATGAATCGTGTAAAGTGATACACTAGTAATTCGTATCACATCTAACAATTTTTACCATACACTCCGGCATATGATCGGGATACTGGAATATCAGTATTAATTCAAATATCAATTTGAATTAATCAGAAGGAGAAATCCATGAAAAGGAGGAAGAGGAGGAGGAGAAGGAGATGGAGGAGGAGGGAGAGGAGTGGAGGGGGCGTAGGGGAGAATGAGGGGAGTGGAGGGGGAGGGGTGGAGGGGGAGGGAAGAGGGAAGAGGACGAAGAAGAAGAAGAAGAACAGCCGTTGTGTGATTATAAGGGCACGGGCACCATCTCCTCAGCACCCTGCCTTATTAGCAGATCCCGATTATTTTCGAAGAGGCTGATGTATCCGATGCAGTCCACGAGTGCATACGTGTGCATCACACTCTGAGTCCAACGTACGCATACCCCAACACCTGGTTCGATCGTCAAATCGATGATTAAGTAATGCAGGATATGTATGGTGTACGTTGCTTGAGACTCGAGTGGTTGCACGCGCATGCACCCGTAACATAACTCATCCATGCCCCGTAGATACAAGCACCCATAATAACACCGCCCTTCATGGAAGGGGGCGAAGAAGTCATTGAGGGGCGGTGGAATACCGTCCAGTAGCGGTCCCTCAAGTGGCCCCTCCACCCCATCGGACAGTGTATCAGCTCTCCTTGGTGCCATAATCTATAAAATTTCAGTTTTTTAAAAATAACTCTGTTTAAAGTAATTAGAAAACCGTGTAGTCTTAAAATTATTACACTTACCGATCCAGTAATGCGTGGCTGGCTGTTGTGGGCTGCGGTGGTGATGTTGGTGGCGGTGATGATGGTGGTAGCAGTGCTGCGTCCTTGTAGCGGCTAAAAATAAGAGTAAAGGGTGTCAAATATATACAATTTTTTAAAAATCAAATAAAAACCTGTGCAGCCCTAAAAATTATTATACTTACAGTTTCGGTAACAACCGGCGGTAACCAGAAGGCTCGTGCTTTTTTCTTTTTGGTAATATCTAGAAATAAAGCTAAAAGATACCAGATGTAAAATAAATTTTTTAAAATCAAATAAAAATGTGTACAATCTTAACACCGATATACATAACACTTTCTTTTTTTTTAATTTGTTGATCGTTCAGCACTTTTTTCCGGAATTATCCT
Organism: Trachelus troglodyta; assembly: GCA_030142635.1. Taxonomy (NCBI): domain Eukaryota; kingdom Metazoa; phylum Arthropoda; class Insecta; order Hymenoptera; family Cephidae; genus Trachelus; species Trachelus troglodyta. The sequence continues at coordinate 87,633 of JARQTJ010000625.1, read as the reverse complement.
AGAAACAGGGTAAACATTAAATGAAATGAGCTGTTCAGTGTACAAATCGATTAACTACACTTTTTGAAAAATCTTAAATTTTAGTGTCAAAGCAATTGGTATAGTCATAATGTACATTATTACATCGCATTTCTCAACATTTTGTTTTATGGAGTTAATCGATTTGTGCACTGAGCAGCTCAAATAACAATGGTAGAAACTGAAAACAAAAAAATATTTCTTTTACACTTACTGATGTTGTTAAACCGTTTTCGTCTTCCATTTCTTTTTTTTTTATTACCACTTTCTTTTTGGTGTGCTTGTATCCAGCAATTGTCACCAAGTTACTGACAAGATGCTGCGAAGACGGCACACAGGTAACCGTCTTTTTCCCCACCATAACTCTAATTTTTTGGATAGTTGCAAGTAAGGGATACATGTAGCAGTTTACGCTGCTCAGACAATGATACCCCCACGCCGAGCATATTTGCGTATCGTTCGTTAAATGATCCAAAAGAAGAGTACCATCAATTCAACAGCTACGCGGTATGTGGAGGATTCACCCCGAGCAAAATATTAGGGGGTTGGATATCCACCCATCGATAGCTAAAAGTATCGAAAAAAGACAATACGTACGATGCTTCTATAGTATAAGGTATTTAAAAAAAAACCATGTTCTACTTTTCCATGCTACCTCCGTAGGGCATTTAAAAAAGTTACCGATACGGGGTCACTGCATAATAACCGACCGTGATAGGCCCCTGGAGACATGCAACGCCGCTGCTACTGGGGGGGGGGGGGGGGATTTTCGGGCCTTAGGATCGCCTGGTGAGGAGTCACCACATGGAGGAGGGGGGGAGAGGTGTATCTGGGGCGCGAGTTGAGGAACTGGGCACATGGGCGAGGGGGTGACGTCGTAGTGCTGTGCAGGGGGATAAAGCGCAGTGTGTTCCATGACGCATAGGGGACAGTGGTGGGGGTTTGATGTGACGGCCAAGAGTGGCCTATAACTACTCAGGGTGTTTTGATAATAGCTAATTTCGGGAACAAATAATTCTGATTGGTCGAAATCCCTTTAACCCTTTGCTATCGTATGTCTACTTTCAGCCACCACAGCAAAGAACCATACTGATCTTATATTTTACTAAGCTTCAGAGATACGCAGTTTTAACTATCAGTGATGAACGATGCTCTATTACTGTCCGTTCACCGAAAATTAACTCCGATCAACATGACACCTTAAGTGTAAACTTAATACGACCGCAAAGGGTTAAAAGATAACTACTATCTCCTACCCCTATACGTCCATTAAATAGTTTAATGGTTTTATATTATCGAAATAGTATCAATAGCGTCTTTTAGTATATTGGTAACATAAAAAACCGGCCATGACTTCTTTCCCAGGGCCTAACACACTCAACTCGGACCTAAGGGTTTTCCACTACCCTTAACTGTATCACAATTCCATCGCTCGCTTTCTAGCCCTCTCGATTACGGAAATGCACAGTCGCTCAGGCTGTTTGGTTGAGGTAAAGAGAGTCAGAGTAAGCATCAGGTAAATAGTCGGATAAAAGTCGAAAAATCCTTGAATAAAGAGCAAACTCCGCCGAAATTTTGATTCCGGTGATTTTTAACGTTATTCCAGGTGGTTCTAAGTTTTTCCAGGTTGTTCTAGATTTGTCTAGGTTGTTCCAGGTTTTTATAGGTTGTTCTCGGGTTTTCTAGGTTGCTCCAGGTCCCCCTCGAAGTAGCGTCACCTTGTTGTGGTGGGGGGGAGGGGGGGGCTTGTGTGTCCTGATGACCCCTGAAGCTATGCCGGCGGAGGCTTCTGCCCCTGGCAGGTACTACCATGCCGGGTAGGCTCCGGGGAAGGGACCAGACGAAGAACGATACACCTTCCAAACCCAAGGTGTTAAGATACCGTGCCGAGGGGTGCATGGCTGCATGGAAGTTAAATGATGCAGTTGTGAACGGTTCCTCCGGGGCACCTGCCGAAACCGCGGAGTATCTAGGCTTCCCCGAGTATGGCGGCTCTGCTCGGGGTGACCTTTATTTCCGACGACACTCGTGGGATGAATATGGACGATTTAAATAATATAAAAAAAACAGAACCGGATACGGAGGGGGAGGGTGATGAGGGGGTGAGCGCGAGACAGGCGCGGGCGCAGAGGCGCGGGAGGAGGCTGAGGTGGCAAGCATGCCACCCCCGCTGGTACCAGAGCCATCGCGTGAGAAGCCTAGGAGGGGTAGGCCGCGGAAGGAATCCACTACCGCGGAGTCGTCGCAGTCGGTGGCAACGGCCGGGGAGAAGTCGGACTTCTCCCTGGCCTCTTTGGTCTCCGATGACCGTCCCAAGAGGAAGCGGGCCCTTCCAGCTGGAGGTACGAACGCACTGGCCCCTAAGAAGATATATGTGGGTTTGGACAGTGAGGAAGATGAGGGGTCGCCACCGCCCTCTGCGGTTAGAGTAGTTAGGGGGGTCCCCTCCTTGCAGGACATGTGGGATGAAATGCGGCAGCACCCGACCGCCGACCTCGGGGCCCAGGTGATTGAGAAGGTCAGGAAGGTTGAAAGGGTGTCTCGTCTCTCAAGAAACCTTAAGGGGACGTTAGTCAAAGACCTTAAGGAGGCTGCGCAGGTAGTGGAGGCGGCCGCATTGGAGCTGGTTAAGAGGGTCCAGGGGTGCTCCGGGGAGGTAGAGCTTGAGGAGGAGAATTGCCGGTTGAGGGCTCGCATTAAGGAGGCAGAGGGGGAGGTAGTTCGCCTCAAAAAGGAGGTGGACGACCTGAAGGAGAAGGTGGGGACACCCGCTGCTCCCCCGCCCAGAACCTCTCGGGTGGAGGCACCGGAAGCATTATTAGAGAGGATAGGCCGCCTCATGTACGGGAAGCTCCGGTCCATAAGGACAGAGATACTCGCGGCTGTGGGGGTGGCGGGAGCATCCGCTTCAGGGACTCGAATAGAGGCACCTACCCAGCAGGGGGTTATGGGTAAGGGTAACGGGAACGAGCGTCGGGCCCCTCCCTCCGAGGGAGGGTGGACGGAAGTGTCTGATAAGGAAGGGAAGAAGAAGAAAAGAGGAAGACGAAGGCGCAGCCGGCTGCCGCCAAGCCGGGCGCCCCCGCGGGTCCTGTGCGGATTGCGGCTGCGGGGTGCTCCGGCCGGGGGACCGGCGTGGGAGCTGTGCGAGATGGGACCGTACGTCCCGCCGTGCGTCTGCCGCGTCCCCCCCCCCCCCCGTACAGCGGCGGTAGCTATTACGCTGCCGAAGGAGGGAGGAAGTACGTATGCTGAGGCGTTAGCCGAGGCTAAGGACTCAATTTCGTTGGAGGAATTGGGAATTGACGGGGTGCGGCCTAGGAGGGCTGCTATCGGGGGGATTATTTTAGAGATCTCCGGCCCCGGAGGGGCAAAAAAAGCGGACCAGCTGGCGAGCCCACTAAGAATGGCTATCGGGCAGAATGCTGGGATCTCCCGCCCGGTGAGTATGACAGAGCTGAGGGTCCGGGACCTGGACGATTCGAGTAGTCCCGGAGAGATTAGGAAAGCCATTCACAGGGTGGGAGGGGGGGACATAGATTCGATGAGGGTTGGGGATATCAGGAGTGCGGACGGGGAAAGGGCACGGTGTGGGCCCGGTGCCCTGCATCGTGTGCTAGGCAGGTGGTGGCCGGCGGGAGGTTGAGGGTGGGCTAGGTGTTGGCCAGGGTGGATCCCCTCCCTCCTTGGCCACTGCAGTGCTACCGCTGCTTGGAGTTTGGGTACGTTAGGGACGCGTGCAGAAGCACCCGGGATAGGACCGGGTGCTGCTATGTATGTGGCTAGGTGGGGCATAGGGCGAACCGGTGTACGGGAAACGTGTACTGTGCGGTTTGCGCAGACCTGGGGAGGCCTGCCACTCATAGGCTGGGTGGGAAGGGGTGTGATTCCGACAAAGGAGGGGGGAGAGGCAGGGCGGTGTCCGAATGCCCTGTAAATGCCGCGACGCAGGAGGAGGGAGACGCGGTCCCTATGGAGGCAACAACCATGGATGCCGCTGCCGTGTAAAATTATACAGGCGAACCTGAACCATACCCGCCGTGCTCAGGACCTATTTGCCCAGAGCATGGTGGGCATGGGATCGGGGCTTGGAATTGTCTCGGAGTTATACTGCGTCCCCACCCACCCGGACTGGGTGAGGGGTGTCGGCGGCTCCGTGGCGATTGTAAGGAGTGGGAATTCGGCCCCTCTCTCCCTGGTGGGGAGAGGGAAGGGATACGCCGGCGCCCCGCCGATAGGGGCGGTATACTGGTGGTCCCGGGAGATCGCTGACATGAGGACGGAGTGCTCCCGGGCCCGCCGGCGGTTCACGCGGTCCCGCCGGAGGGCCGCCAGGGATGAGGAGGAGAAGAAAGCGCTCTACGGGGAATATAGAGAGCGGGTCGTGGCCCTTCAGGCCACGATCCGGGAGGCCAAGACCCGGGCGTGGAGGGAGCTCCTGTCCACATTGGACGGGAACCCCTGGGGGCGCCCGTGCAAGATGGTAACGGGAAGGCTTCGCGGCCGGGCGCTCCCGGCGGCGAACGCCCTGGAGCCCCGAGCCTTGGATGGGATAGTGAGCGCCCTCTTCCCCTTCTCACCAGACGGTGGGGGAATGGGCGGGGCGGAGGAGTTCGGGGCAATGTCCCCGGGCCTCGGCGTCCCGCCCATCGGGGACGAGGAGATGGGGGCAGCAGTGCGTCGACTCGGGGCCCGCAGGGTGGCCATGGGTCCGGATGGGGTCCACAGAAGGGTGTGGGCTATCCCCCACGGAGTGATTGGTGCCCGGATGAGGCGACTACTCGAGGGCTACCTTAGGTCGGGTGCCTTCCCTCGTGGGTAGAAAAGGGGCCGGATGGTCCTCCTCCACAAGGGGGGTAGGCCGGTGGGGGTTCCCTCCTCATACCGACCGCTCTGCTTGCTCGACGAGGCGGGCAACCTGTTGGAGAGTGTAGTCGCGGCCCGACTCGTCGGGCATCTGACATGGGTGTGTCCCAATCTCTCCGCGCGCCAATTGGAGTTTCGCGGGGACCGGTCCACGCTGGATGCCGTCCAGCGGGTCCGAGACCTTACGTGGGGGGGGGGGGGGGCTTCCCGGGATGGGGTGGCTGTGTCTCTAAGCGTTGACATAGTCAACGCTTTCAACACCCTGCCCTGGGGGGCCATCAGGGAGGCGCTGGTGCATCACCGGGTGCCCCTCTACCTGCGGAGGTTCATTGGGGCCTATCTGTGGGAGAGGTCGGTGGAATACCGGGATAGGGAGGGAACCACCCACATTAGGAGCATCGAGTGCGATGTCCCGCAGGGTTCGGTGCTGGGGCCGACCCTATGGGCCCTTGCATACGACGTAGCGTTGAGAGTAGGCCTGCCCGCCGGCGTGGACCCGGTGTGTTACGGGGACGACACGCTGGTCCTCGCTGGCGAGACCTCGTGGTGGAGGACCATCCGATTCGCGGAGATGGGGGTGTCCTGCGCCGTTGCAGCAATAAGGGCCCTGGGGTTGCGCGTGGCGCCTCACAAGTCTGCGGCCATGTGGTTTTTTGACGGGAATTTATGGGATAACTCGGTCTCACCCTGGACAGCCACTGGAGCTTCGGGGCTCATTTCGAGGAGCCGGGTGGAAGGGGCAGCTGGTGTCCTGGCACGGCTGCTCCCCAGTCTAGGGGGTCCCAGGGAGGAGGTGCGCCGCCTCTACATGGAGGTTGTGCGGTCTATGGCGCTCTACGGAGCGCCCATCTGGGCTGGGGAACTTGCGGCCAGCCGTCGTGGACGCACCAAGATACAAAGTATGCAAAGGCGACTGGCCGTGAGGGTCATAAGGGGGTACCGCACGGTCTCCCACGAGGCGGCGGCTGTGCTGGCGAGGGTGCTCCCCTTCGACCTCCACGCCAAGATGGAGGCTCGCATCTATCGCGACAGGCAGGGAGGTCGGGGCAGAGAGCCCTTGGCGGTACGGGAGGTACGAGTTCTGAGGCTCTAGGCCCGACAGGACACACTGGCCGAGTGGCATGAGCGTCTGGAGGTCCGCTCCGGCCATCGGACTGTCGGGGTGATTCTAGCCAACTGGGATAATTGGCTGGAGCGCGGTTGGGGAAGGTTAACATTCCGCCTCACACAGGTGCTCACCGGGCACGGGTGCTTCGGTGAGTACATGTGTAGAATAGGGAGAGAGGCGACGGCGTAGTGTCACCACTGCAGAGCTGACCAGGACACCGCGCAACACACCCTGGAGGTGTGCCCCGCCTTCGGTGGGGAGCGCGGTGTTCTGGTCGGAATTATCGGGGAGGTCCTCTCGCTACCCATCGTCGTGAGTAAGATGATGGGTGGCGAGGGAGGGACCCACATGCGCACAGACCACTTGCCCACAGACCCAGATGCGCACGGACCATTTGCCCACGGCCCACTTG
>JARQTJ010000625.1:67324-81129 GCA_030142635.1 Trachelus troglodyta | reverse complement strand
ACAATCTCCAACGAGATTGAAATGAATAATGACTTTCTCGAAAAAAGAGATTGTCATTAATAATGGTCGCTTAAAGACGAAACTTCACATCCAATAAGTTGAAAACAAATTCCGGCCGAAATTTCATATACCAGTTAAAGATTTCACGGCAGATTACGCTCCGTAGGTTTACGAAGGAAACACTCAATCTGCTGCATAGATTCAAAACCGATCTGAGATTGATCTGTCCCTAGAGTGATTGTGACTTGAAGCGATGTTTTATGAATGATCTGCGTCGCTCTATTTCTTTAATGCACAAGTAATATCATACTCAGATTAATTTTGGGCCTTAATTTTTCATTCCTCGCTCTTAATTTTTCGGTAATTTTTCCGGTACCTTTTCCGGGACTTTTTGCGGTAATTTTTCCTTCTGCATGTCTACCCGTATATTATTCTGTACGTTTTACGGGATCTGGAAGAAGCTCTTCTCCTCGAGGTACAGATGTCCTTCGTTCATATCAAAGGAGTCCTGGTGTTTCTCGTCTTTAATTTTTTCGTTACTTTTTCCGGTAGTTTTTATGGAACTTTTTCCAGTATTTTGTCCCGCACTTTCCCCAGGACTTTTTGCGGGACTTTTTCCAGTACTTTCTCCGGTACTTTGTCCGATACTTTCCCCGAGACTTTATCCGGTACTTTTTCCGGTAATTTATACGGTACTTTGTGCGATACTTTCTCCGAGACTTCATCCGGTACTTTTTCCGTTACTTTGCCCCGTACTTTCCCCAGGACTTTATCCGGGACTTTTTGCGGGACTTTTTCCAGTACTTTTTCGGTATATTTTCTAAGACTTTTACCGTTACTTTTTCCAAGACTTTTACTGGTATTTATTTCCAGGACTTTTTCCACGATTTATTCTGGTACGCTTTTATCGTCTACACTAAGTTACATAATACTTGTAGGTGACAGATTTCAGATTTACCTTCTGCAACAGATCTTTATTATTTCCTACATTTTCATATGATATTGCAGTTTTCACTTAGTGCGTGACTGTTCTCAGCCAGTGATACCTAATAGGCATGGCTTCGCCTGGTTTCAGTCTGCCCATAGCCACTGAGAAACAAAAACGAGGTAAGAAAACTCAGAGTTCGTAGGAGCCGAATACCCGTATTCATAGTCTGTCCTTATTTCAAGTGTGAAGGAGGCCTTGATGAAGGCTTCCTTCAATCTCCAAGGCGTTCTTGTTTCATAGTCACACCTCAGCTCTCCCTTCCAAAAAGACGGCATATTTTAGGGACATGTAATTGTCTATAGCGGCAGGACTGGCCGCCACCTCAGTCCCTCTTTGTCTATTCGAGCGGCATTTTTTCAAAGAGTTTGAAATAGGGATCGCGCAGTTCATACTATAAGTCAAGCCAAGATACACCTTAAATATTCTTTTCACGTGTTGACTTTACGCATCCCTGGTAAAATTAAGAAAAAATGAGAGTGCGTATTTCTTTTATGTTTCGACCTTTATTGGAGTTATCTTCAGAAATGTTTTATTACTAGGTAAGCATGTATGAACTGCTGAACAATAATTGATTAGATTGTTCAATGATTGTTCAACAATTCATACATGCTTACCTAGTAATAAAACATTTCTGAAGATGGCCCCAATGAGGGTCGAAACGTAAAAGAAATACGCACTGTTGTTTTTTCATAATTTTACCTGGGCCGCGTAAGGTCAACACCTGAAAAGAAAGTTTGTTATTAAAACCAGCTGAGAATTTCAATAACTGATAAGATACACCTTTGCTACCTGGGCTAGCTGCTAACTCGCAAATCACAGTGCAGAAGGTTTCCCCAAGGAAGCTCGAAATCTCCCTTGAAATAAGGAGGCTAATAAGGCTCCTTGTTCTGTCAAGGAAGGTCTATGAAACGCGAAACGAGGAACGGGGGATCCTTATTCCTCAAGGAACCATTATAAATACAGCCATAAGTTTCTGTTAACACCTCGCTCTAATTGGTCAACTTTAACCTGCTTCCATTTAAAAACTAAGAGCTTCCGGACAAAAAGAAGGTCATTTTCGTGATCAGTGAAGCCTCCCGAACACCGCCATACCCACCGGGTCAGGTCGTTTCGGAACACCCTGTATAATATGATAGAATGAAAGATGAGCTAATAAAAGCCATGCAAATCTGTTAGTATAACTGGAAAAGCTGAACGAGAGACAACAGTAAGATGCGTGTGGGTCAAGAGCGCAAACCACAAATGAGCTATGAAAAGCTATGAAATTGAACGAATAAAGTGTATGGCGCATTGGACAGTGCGATAGCGGAAAAGCAAGGTGAGGAATATATTAGAGGAAAATGCGGATGTATCAAATTGCTATTGACGGAAATGACAAAGGTATACTTCCATAGTTGTAAATGAACAACGTTTTGATAAAATTTATGTGTTTTTATTATTTATAATATTTTTAAAACTTATATAAGGTTTACTTATTACTATAAAACTTATATAAGGTAACTTATATAAGGCGAACGCACCAGCTGAAATTGACAGTGAATGGGTGATTTCCTGAATCAGAGCAGGGTGGCATCGTTAAATAAATGAAAGTTAACGTCGTAACATTGCTTTTATCATGAACTTCACATTTTTTCATTTGTTTAATAAGGTTACAGTGCCTTGATTAACAGAATTGTTCAATCGCGTCCAACTTCAACTGACGTATTTACCATGAATAAACCTGTATGTATTAATAATTATTGTCACGCCATTTCCTCCTCCTCCTTTGCCTCTGTCTTGGTTGACGAGGAGGGGCGGCCTTATTACGCATGGAGCGTTGGCTCCCATGGCCATGAAGGTGTGGCTCTGTTTGCTTCCTCGACCCAGATCTACTGCCCTAATGGGGGGGCTAAAATACGTTTCATGCTGTTGTTGTAAGCAGTAGTAATTATAATTCATTAGCATAACAATAATGATATGGAATGATATGTCAATGGCATTATGAATGGAAATATTTATTATAAGGTTCAGTAAATAAACCGAATATAAATACCGGATGAGTCTAAAAAAGCTGGCATAAATATCGAAACCTAATCCTGTACTTCCAAATTAAGCAAAGAAGAGTCCTAATGAGCATGGATCCACAACCCTTCCTTCTTCAGATCCAACATCTAGTTAGATTATTTCATCGTTATACCTATATTATTTGTAATAGATATCTGCTGTAAAATATATGTTACCAGTAATATTTTAGAAACTAATAGGTTGCGGATTCTTTTGTGATCGGATTTTTTTTATAAATTGAGAAGTGTAAGACAGGATAGGCCTATAAGTTTTATGACACCCTTCCTTAGAGTCATCCTGAATGAAAATATTGGGAACTGACCATATAAGGCAAGGAGGCTGAAGGAGGAGAAGAACGCCGGAGGGGGGGGGGGGCTCTCGTACATTTGCTGCAATAAAAAAATCACCATTGCTGTGATGAAATTAACATAAGTAATAATATGTAAGAGATCACTCGTAAAATTTGCGATACTTACCATGAACGGTGGCAGACCCCAGGATGGTTGCTGCAAATGATAAAATAAAAAGGTAAATAATTATTATTACTGTCATGTTAGATAAAAAAGAAATATGTTACAACATACTAACCATAAAGTAGGGCCACATAATTAAATAATAATAAAAAAGAACTACCCAATACGGTATAAATTATGGCTAGTAATTATTCGATTAAGATAGTTCTATCGGTACACGTACGAACCAAAAGTATCGAATGCATCGTATAGTAAAATTGTGGTAAAATCCCGCCCTCATATAATGCTATTGCATGAAAACTTTTGATAAATATTGTACAGTCCGCATCTCCTCACACAGAAACACCTCATACATGAATAGGCCTTCCACGGGTATAGAGTGCGTCGCTACAATCGTGGCAACAGCGCAATTCCCTTCTGATAGTTAGTGTAGATACGTATTGTTCATATTGATTTTTTATTCGAATCAAAATAAAATGTCAGATCGAATACGGTATAAAGGCTGATTTATAAAGAAAAAAATCCGCGAGAAGCAGCTGAAGTGTTCCTAATAAACCATGTGTTAACAAAGCAAAAAAGTCATTGATAAGATATTTGAAAAGCGAGCATTAATTTTAAGATTAGCTATTCGTGATTGCTTGGTTTACCTGCTTTAAATCTATTGTAGTTTTATAACCTGTTGACCTGTTTAATATATTTTATTAGCTAAATAAGTTTCATTCAAAAAAATTACTATTTCAAGTCGTTCCCAGAATATCAGAATTCAGACAATAGTAAGATTCAAACGTATTAGTTTTGGCGCGCGCTTACCAGTTAGCTGGTTCGTACATTGTTGCCGCTTAGTCACAGCTGATCGTTGCCGTATTCTGATTCGGATGGAATTTATAATTTTTGTATGATGATATCTCCGAAACTAAGTGGTCAAACATGGTCATTTTTTCAGAATAATCCCACAATACTACTTTACACCCCACTGTTTTTTTTAGAAATGGTAAGATTCGTTTAGCCACTATAATGCAAAATGTGTTAGATGTACAAAAAGTGCTATTTTTAAAGGCAACTATCTACTAAACTAAACGGTGGATCAAATTTACAATTTGGAAATTGGTTCATAGTAACTGGGTCTACAAAATATTACAATTTATAATCAATTTTCATCATCAATTTAGAATCAGAATTTAGAAACAAAGAATAGCATTTACGGTCACTGATAGAATTTTCATTTACAAGAGAAATTTGCTGTAGTTAAAAAGCGAAATAGGATAGCTGGGAGTATAATTTAAGATCTTCAAGACCCGCATGTCATAAGATTTTCCCGATTTCCCCATTATACTCGTGGGCTACTATTTCATCCAACTCGCATGAAAACTCATTTGAAGAAATTTCTCTTGTACACCCACTACTTTGTCGTACGATGGTTTTTTTGTCATATGAAATAGCAATCCTACACATACCGTGTATCTATCGTACGACAGAAATACGATGTTATCTCGTGTATGCAATGTAACTTCCAACAGGTTTAACTGCAATCATATTATATAAAAATGCCAAAAAAAAAGGAATATTTTGATTAATTGGTGACGTATGATGCCAAAGCCTTCGTGTCATACGGTATTAGATAACAACACACAGCTCTTCTCGGGCACGCTAAATATCTAAAGGAGATTATACGCCAGAAAAATCCTATTCATGTGTACAAGATTTTAGTAATACACCTTACATTTTATATGTCATATAAAGCAGTTACAGTGCATGTGAATTCAGAATAACGAGATACTGTTATGCATGTGACTTCAGAACGAAAGTCTTTATGCGGCGTGAAAATTACATTGATAGATCCTATAGGATAACAATTTCAATATGAATGATATGAAGAGATGCAAATAAACGTTTTAATCATGAAAATGGAGACTTCTATTAACATAGTAATACACCCGTCCCTCAATTTACGTGGCACTTTTTTTGTTTTACGCGGCAAATTTACCTCAATTTACGTGGACCTTGTTATACGCGGAATTGATTAACGCGATCTTATTTTACGCAGTCAGATATGTATATACATACATATTTTCCTATAAGTTTTTAAACTGACAGTTTTATACAATCAGTATTGTGAAATCGGTTGTCGGAACGCGTGACGCAGAAAGAAACGTTGTTGTGTTAGGGCCGCACAGGCGTTGTCTTTGGCCGCTCTGCGAAAGCGAACAATGTGACTTTGGAAGTTGAGAGGACGACATTGTTATTACACTGTTTAGATTTACTAGCTTTTATCTTCTATATTTTTCCTTTTATACTGACAGATTCAATTTACATGATTTTTATTTGCGTAAATTAAATCCACGGGGAACGGATATTAGCGTAAATTGAGGAACGGGTCTAGTTACAATGGAGACAATGACAGCTCGGTACTTACATTTGCTCGGGGTATCCAACTGAAATGGTCACATGGCATGTTGCAGCCGCGAGACTAAGGACGAGCCGATGACAGTGGCACTCGCGCTTTTCAATCGCAGCACAAGAGGTTGGCGCCTATTTACATCGTGTGGCGTACTCGCATTCTATACGTCAATCATACACATGAGCGTCAATTGTGCATACGATCGACAGTTTCCTCTGTTTTTTATTGGTGAAATTAGTGAATTGCGTAAGCGTTAGTGTAGTATTCATACTGTACTAAAATTATTGTCAACGTAGTGTAGTGAGATGCAGAGAATTATGCACGAGAGGCATCGAAATGTATCCGGGAGAATTTGGATGCCTAAATGTCCAGCTAAACGTGAAGTGAGGCTATCTCGAATCCAGAAACTAGAAATTCGACTGAGAGAAGTTGGCGGGAAATCCAACGTCAGTGACAAGACATTGCCCACACATATAGGTTTAACCTCGGCGGATATTTTAGTATTACTTCAAAGCGACGCAGAAATTGCACCAGAGTCTGAAGAAACACCTTTTACTTCAAGGACAGTGTACTGTGCGGAAAATGTTGCACATTGTGGTGCCAACAGATACCTCTTCTCCGCAGCCATTAGCTGCGATCCTATTAGTAATGAAATTGGCACAGCCGTGATAACTGACGAAGATACACGCAAATATTTTCGGAGAATGAAGATGATGATTCAGAGGACCTTGTAATTGATAGTCAGCTTAACGCCGGTAGACTAGAATCCGTCAATCTGCAGCGTCAACAAATAATGAATTTCAGCTACGTGTTTGCTGAAATCTATCGTCAATTCGATGAGCACTGCAACAGATTAGATTGTGCTTTCCGTGAGCTTGTTTTGGTCGGCTCATGTCAACAGGATTTAAAAACCCTATTTCAATTCCAATACCGCGTGTGTATTTTTTAAGAGCAGCGTCTGGTCTGATCCTACTGACGATACAGGCTTGGATATTCACACAGCCACAACAGCAAGTTATATTACCGCAAGAATTGGTGGTGCACAATTTAAGGAGGTGCTCTCGACGATAAATGTGTCACCCATAATTAAGACAGTCGATAAGTATTGTAACACCTATTCCCGGAGTTTCTAAGATGGAATATAGGTTACTCGAGCCGCAGACACGAGGTACCTTCGTTAGACCGATCAGAGATCCTCGAATCCACAATTACTACACGAATCTGCAAGGTATGCAGATGGGCGCCAGATATCCAGTGATGCTAAGAGGGAAAGGTAGTAGAGTCCACCGAGATAGCGAAAGGAAACAAAGATCTGGCGGTACTCTGATAGATGCGTCGTGGAAGTTCGACTAACTTAGCCCCTGTAAGGCACAGGGCAGCGGCGGACTAATTAGAAAGCAAGAGCCATAAGCCAGAGTTCATTATTAAAACTTAACAATTTATTGCACCTGGCAAAAGAATATAACAGATAACAGAAAACCGAAGGGGTACGGAAAAGCTACCAGAGGTAGTCGATACGAGGACCAATAGATAAAAATTACAGAATGGTTCTAAAGGTGGCCTAAAAGCCCTGCAAGATAACGGGCGAAATTTTCGGTACGCAAGCACGTAAACAGGCAGCACAAGTACACAAGCACCAAGATAGAATTTTGTATAAGCGCATCACAGGTATACGAGAAGATGTAACGTAACGCACGCACGTAGCAAGGCTAATTTGCCGACTACAGTATTACACTTTTCTGGTGTCTTTTCACATTTGGAATAACCAAGATAATCACTTGACAATACAGTAAGATTAGAGGTTGAAAAAAAGGGATATAAAATCATCAAAAGATAAAATCACGGTAAAATGATATAACAAAGAGAAACACGGAAATTAATAATAATTATTATTGGCAATGGAGCTTACACTATCCTAGATAACGTGTTAACCGTGTGCCAACTGGCCTCGATTCTCGCGAATTTCGGAAGTCACTAGGACTCAGGTAGTCGCGAAAGGATTTATGCTATCTCAGGTAACCGTTCTTATTACAATCCGTACGAGGAAGTCATACACAGCGTGATTCAGCCAACAAAAGAAAATATGTTACACTCCCGGAAATATCCGGTCAAATACAATAAAATAAAGACTAACGAACTCGGAAATTATAAGACTAACAGACAACACAAACAGGCTCTCCGCCGTGGCATCAATCGGGGAACCACCACTCTTACAAACTCATTCTTCATTCGCGAACTAGCATATGAAAATTATTAATCCGGCGGCGAAACTGTTCGATGGACGATTGTGCTTAGGCTCTTAGGTCTGAGTTAGCAAATATTACACTACTAGGTAGCGTGTAGGAAAATTAAACACATGGATAGCGTGAAGAGTTTCGCAGCCGGTTACAAGAAAGACTGCTTACCAGCTAATCGGGAGGTAGAATGTTTAATTAGTAGGTAGCTTTCGAAGATGGTCCTGGAGGTATACACGAAATTGCGTCCACTCACTACGAAGGTCCACGATGGAAGAGGACGATTCCAGTACTTTTTGCGGCACCCGAGGTGTTAACCTCCAAGCCGACGCTTGAACTGCCGATTATAATTGGTCAGTTACTCATCGCCTTTACTTCCGCCAATCCTAGATGTTTATTGATAATAGATCATCAATAAGATTATTAACCCTATCAGGTAACTTAAACGTAGAAGTAGTTGCGCGCG
Organism: Trachelus troglodyta; assembly: GCA_030142635.1. NCBI lineage: Eukaryota > Metazoa > Arthropoda > Insecta > Hymenoptera > Cephidae > Trachelus > Trachelus troglodyta. Next base: position 72,527 of record JARQTJ010000625.1, on the reverse strand, counting down.
CATCCTCTGTGCTGCTTTCTGGGTAACAGTAGTTTGCTATCGCTCCGACGTGGTACTGGCGTCTTCCGCGCTGTCATGCTGCCGTCCGCATGTTGTTGTGATGTTTTGAAAATTTGTTCGCCGTGGAGTTTATTTTGTGTTCCACTTATGTACTCCAGGATGATGTGGTGTTACTACGGATCTCCGTAGTTAGCAGGAGTTCGCCCGTGCAGGTAATCAGCTGATTTGCAGCCAAAGATAATGTATGCAGCTTTCCCACAGATAGGGGGGCACTTTCCTCTGCTCCTTTTTTTTTATTCTGATGTTGCTCTGAGTGACAGCTTCCCGTGTCTTGCAGGTTATGGACCGGGGCCTCGCTCCACCTCTTTGGAGAAAGCCTTACCACGCTTGCGGGGCACAAGGATTCCCTAAGACGAGAGACTCTTCACCTGCGTATTTCGAGGATTCTTCTCGTCAGAAGGACTACCCCCATCGCCTGTGGGGTAGTCAGGAATTACATCCCGATGTCAGGTAGCAGTCACAAATTGATAGAGGCAGTATGAGTTCCTTGGCGTGTGGACAGATAAGACAATAACCCCTTTATAGGGAATCCTAGTGTTGGTGGCGGCAGCGATATCTGTGATGAGAGCTGAGTCGTTTGACTTTGGCGGGATCCAGTAGTGTCGGCTCGGGTTGAGTGATCGGTATAACAGTCCCGACTGGGCGTGTATTTTCGTTCCTTGCAGGTAGCCAGGTTCATGATTCTCCGTCTTGGTAAGTATATGCTCGTTCATAGGTACAAGTTCAAATTGAACGTAATTAATTTATAGATCTTATGTTTTATAGGTACCCCCCCCCCCCACCCCCCGACCCTCACCAGTCGACGCTTATCTCATAGTGGGCTATAAATCCAACCTGCACTCCAACTTTTTTCGACTACACCCTTCTGACGTGCACTTCCGAAAATGCAATGTCACAGTATATGGAAATAGTCAACAATAGATTCGCTAAAACAACTGAAGACGAGGGGAGAGCGGCAACGGAAAAAGAAAAATTGCTGTCGAGCGAAGGACGTGACGAAAGACGGAATCGCAATGATTTTTGTTGTCGATGATGGAAGTTGGATGACTCGCTCCTATAAAACCAAATATATGTTAATTGCTGATATGAGAGCTATCTTAAGTTTTTGCACGAAAAAAGTCTTGTGCGATAATGTGCATAACAAATATTGTACAATTTTTGCATACGCAACCACAAACGCACACATGCTTCAAAAATTGATAAAGCAACTAGAGTTCTACGAGGGATGAGAGTGACGTTATCGCCGAAGAATTTCGTAACAACATAGATATGCACAATATAATATATACCGAATTAATTGCTGAGAGAGACAACAGCGTCTACAAAAAGATTTTGAATATGAATTCCTGCTCTGACATACGCGTAAAAAAAATCGAAGGCACCAACCACTTATTACGTAATCTGTCCAACAAAATAATGAATTCTACCAAAGGAAATGGATGCATTGGAAATTCGAGAAGTGTCATAAAAGAGAAGGTAATGGTATTCTGCAATTCTGTGGTCAAACCTGTGGAATATCGAAACAAAGAGAAGACAAAGACACGACAGAAAAAGGATTACTCCCAATGTGACATTTTAAACATCCCTCATCACATGTTAGGAGATCATGATAACTGTGCGCTTTATTTTTACAATTGAAAACTGAAGCCAAAACAAAACAACAACGCCTCCAAGTTGAAGCGGCTGTGGTCGTTCAACATCTTTGAAGAGATTGTGATGCAACTCAGCCATTATATCGATAGCCTTCGTCGGAACGTTACAAGCAACGCTGATGAGAGTTTCAACACCATAATTCAAAGTTTATCGGTGGCAAGCGAATAAACTTTGCCTAACGTAGCTCTCACCAAACAAGATACGCCGAAGCAGTTGTGTAGTATAATATAGATGGAGTTCTACATCCGTGGCACTTGTTCTCGAAAAAGCACCATTGGAAGCCGAATTGCGCTTCGAAGAACAGCGGCAACGAAATAAGGAAACAAGCCGAAAGCGGAAGTACATCGTCGTCACGCGGAACCGTTGATGAATAGCAGACCTGTAAAGAGGCAATGGTTTGGTGCTGAAAAAGATCACGGCTCACAGAGTTCGCAGCCTGATTTATCAGATGACTAGTTCGAGAAAACGAAAGAAGGTCATTAAAATCATCTTTGAGAATTTCAACATGACCTGATAGCAGTAGAGCGTTCCACCGCAATGCAAAGTGACTCCGAATGATAAGACATTCTGATAAGGAAGTTCTTGACAGGTTCCAACTTCGGAAACGTATGCCAGTGAAGATATATGTAGTGTGACGTTGCATTTTGAGAAAGGCGCGTCACAAGGGTATTGTCGTGGGAAGTTGGAGTACGGGCTGGGTTTACAGCCCGCTATTAAATAAAAGTCCACTGGCAGGGGTCGGGGAGCCACCTAGAAAATATAAGATCTGTAAATTAATTATACCTACTTTTAATCTATACCTATGAACGAGCCTACACTCACCATCACGGAGGACTGTGGAGCTAGATATCTGCGTGGGACGACATAACTGACCCCGACGGGACTGCTATACCGACCGCTCGGCCCAACCACCACTGCTGGAGCCCGCCGAATTCAAACGGCTCAACGCAGACCACCAATATCGCAGCCGCCGCCAACATTAGAATTCCCTGTGGAGGGATTACCGTCTTACCTTTTCGCACGTTACGAAACTCCAGCTGCCTCCACCGAGGTGTTCCTGCTACCTGACATCGGGATACGAGTCTGGCGTAACCACATTTGAATCCACTGCACTCAGGGGAATACTCGAAATACCCGGGTGAAAAGCTCCCTCCGCTCTCGTCCTAGGGGATCCTTGTGCCCTATGGGCATGATAAGGCTTTCCCCAAAGACGTGGAGCGGGGACTCAGTCAGCAACCTGCAAGGCACGGGAAGCTCTCTCTCGGGGAGTCATCAAAATGCAAAATACGGAGCTTAGGAAAAGACCACTTACCTGCAGTAAAGATTCATACGCTACCTGTGGCCGCTCATCCACTGGGTTACCTGCATTGGCAATCTCCTGTCACGTAAGGAGGCTCGAAGGGACATAACACCGTTTCCGAACACACCAGCAGAACTTCAAAGGCACTACTCGACGAACACAGGCGTCAAACTTCGCGACAACAAGCGGACAGCGGCATAGCAATGCGGGAGACGCCAGTACCGCCCTCCGTTGGAGCACTAGCGTACTATTATTACCCAGAGGGCTGTGCGAAGGATACGCACGCCACCGCTCGCACGTTTGAAGCTACCTGATAGGATTAATGACCCTAGATCCTGGCGATATATTATCAATACGCATCTAGGATTGGCGGAAGTAATCGCGATGAATAAGCAACCAATTGTAATCGGAAGAATTAAGGGTCGGGTGGGAGGATAGTACCCCGGGTGTCACGAAAAGAATCAGAATCGTCCTCTTTCGTCGTGGACCTTCCTACTCAGTGGACGTTTCTTCACTATTCCGGAAAAACTAACGAAAGCTTCCGTTGTGCGGATCATTCTTACTTATGCTATCTGGTAAGCACGCTTTCTTGTAACCGGGTACGAAACTATTCATGCTACCTACGTGAGTAATATTATTACACGCACTACCTAATAGCAAAAGATTGGCTAACTCTGGCCTAAGGGCCTAAGCAAGCATCCATCGAAAAGCTTCGTCGCCGGATTAATAAGTTAACTATGCTAGTTCGCGAGTGAAGTGTATCTTCTAATAGCGGTTATTTTCCCCGATACGGCCACGGCGAAGAGCCTGTTTTGTCCGTTCATTTTACTTTGTTTTACGATTTTGTTAATTTGCGTGAATGCACTTGTCCGGATATTTCCATGAGTGTGAACGTACCTTTTCTTTTTGGTTGATCGAATCGCGCGTTCAAGAATTCCTCATACGGATTGTAATAAGAACGGCTACTGGGAATAGCATAAATCCCGCCGCGGCTACCTGAGTCCTCGAGGCTCCCGAAATTTGTGAGAATAGGAGTCAGTCGGCAAGGGTTTAAACGCTATCTGGAATAGCATTAGCTCCCTTCGTTAACAAGAGTCAATCCGAGTGTCGGCTGCACGGTCTCGTGTCGAATACGAATACATCCCATTTTCTCGCAGGCCGTTAACACGTTTCGGTAAAGCTCCTTCCTGCGCATATGCACTCTTTCCGCTACCTGTAACTAGGAACGCGTGCCCAGAACTACTCTCGATACCTGTGAGGGCTATAGGCTGTCTTTCGGCCTTTTACCAACTTCTGTAATTATTAAGAAATAACGCTACGGCCTCAGGTAGTCTTTCGTATCATTGTCGGGTTTTGATTGTGTATTATATTTTGGATTGCCAGGTGCAATAAAGTGCTAAGTTTTTGGTTACGTAAATTAGGCGTATGGCTCATAATTCCTAATCACCCCGCCCCTCTCCTATACCTATCGCGGCAGAGCTAGTCAGACTTCCGCGACGCATCGGTCCTAGTATCTTAACGCTACCTTGGTGCGTTTCATTATCGTTTCCTCGTGGCATCACTGGATGCCTGGCGCCCACCGACATATATCTCAGGGTTGTGTGTCGCTTAGGAATTCGATGTCATTGGACCGATCGAGCGAAGGTACTCCTCCGTTTCTGGATATAGTCATCTTTAATATCTCTTAAGAAATCCGGGAACAGGTGTTACAGTAGATACGACATTGTGTACGTCTCTCATTAAAACTGTTCTGTACAACCAACAGTTGAACTGTCCAGCTATGTTCTATGAAAAGAAAAACGAGAAGAAAGCTCATAAGCAAATTATGGGTATTCACGTGGATGAATGCGGATTATTCATTGATAAAGACTTTTGTTTTCTAGGCGATCCTCCTGATGGTCTGGTTAACAACGATGATATCATCGAAATCGAATATCCCTAAGCTGCCCAGTATCACACCCCGGATCAGATGATTGAAGCGCCTACCTTCCATACAGATGGAAGTATAAACAAATGCCACAAATATTACTATCGGATCCAGGTGTAGCTCTATACAGGGTGTCCCAGAATTACTTTTACACCCGAAAGTAGGTGATGTCTGGGGGTCCCACGTGTACCCTCCCGCAAACCGTTTGCCAAAATTCGCAATAGTTTTTAAATGGGAAGCATTTAAGATGCACCAATCAGAAT
>JARQTJ010000625.1:24028-37199 GCA_030142635.1 Trachelus troglodyta | reverse complement strand
TACCCGCCGGGATTGGAACTAGAATTTTACTATAGTATGTGGTTGACATACCCCCACCACGTCCTCCGCACCTCTATGCCTATCTACTCTCAACGGTATGTATATGTTTGACATACCCCCACCACGTCCGCCGCACTTCTATACCTATCTACACCAACGATTCTACCATGTCCAAGTCAAGTGTACTGACGCGTACGCATTCCATACTCCAGTATACCTACGTCGATTTCACCTTTTCATATGAAATTTCGTGTCGAGTCTCCTCACGTGATTAGTCTCGTATTTTCATGAGGTGAGATTGATCGTAATTGCGTGAGTTGCTCATATTCGTCATTTTTACCCAATCCGAGAACCGTGATAGGCCCCCTAGAGTTCAGTGGTATGTACACAAATTTTTTACTTTTTGTTTAATCATTGTTTTCTCATTTGTCATTTCCAAAGATATATTTTCATTACTGGTGTTACTCTGTTTGTTGATAGGATTACCACTTTTGTTCAGAAACAAGTAATGTTTCATCTACCGGAGTACTATTCGCAGGAGAAATGATTACATTTATTTTGTTAGACAATAATTTTCTACATGCAGATTTATACTGAATTCTCGTGGGATTATCTTGGATCTTGGGATAATTTATAACTCAACAGGTATTTAACAACATTATTATTTATCAAATCTTCCACAAGATGATAATTACAGCCTAGCTTGAGACCACGACAAGGATCATAAAAAATATATATAGATAGGTTGATTAGAATTTGGATGTTGAAGTATGGGTTAAAATTTTCTTTGGCTTTATAATTTAAGTGATCTCCTAGAGCTTCACAAGCTATTTTTATGAGTTGTATCACATTCAAATGTTACGCTTACTACATTGATACTTTGTTCATGCAGCTTAATTAGTAAATCTTTGAGTAAAATAAAATTTTATACACCAGTTAAAGAGTTAATTAATTAGTGGGTCACTGGAGCTTTGAATCCACCATTTATATTGATTACCATGAAAACTAATGCTTTTGTAGCAATTTTGTTCTGCTTATTTTTGTTTAATTCATTTCACTGGCCCCTTAAATCAACAAGACTTGTCCACGAATGGGTATTTTTATCCCATTCAAAGTACTGCTTGATGTGCATTTCATTAAAAGTAATATTAAAGACAAGCTTTTTACCTTTTGCTGCCTCATGCTTACTTATTTCAGATATATTTTCATTAATTTCTTCAGAAATTCCTGGCTTTTAATCTTTGGTACATCTCCAACTAGTTAAAGGTTCGAATACAAGGTAGGCAATTTAAAAAGCTACGTCTGACAACTTCATATGCGGCCGGAAAATGAAAGTGAAGGGTTCGAGTGAAGTTCTTCAAATGGGATGGAAAAGATGCTGTTGATTTACGTTCTCTCATACGTATTATTAGTTCTTTTGAATGCGATAGTAGATCCTATAAAAAAATGAAAAATATTATAATCACAGGATAGTATATTTTCTTATTTAACAAATTTTTTTCAGAATATTTCATTGATATAAATTTGAGTACATTCCTATTATAATATTAATGTATCATATACATTAATATAAAATCAGAATGTAACTTAAAATGCTTTAATAGATCATATATATCCGCAGATAATAATATATACAAATTATAAAATAGAACATTATTTTTTAAAGCAGAAAAATATAATCAGTAAAAGACAGTACACTTATTTTCAATTATAATATAATACAAATACAAATACAGTGGAGATTGATTATCCGGACCCCAGTTATACGAATTAGTGATTATCCGGATTGCCAACCGCGAGCAAATATCTTTGAAGTCTAGTTTATGAAAAAATTGTATCTAAAAATTGTAATTTAAAAATTGTTTACGTCAAATGACAATTACCAACTATTTTAAACAAAATTAAACTACAGCGACTGACCTGCGTGAAGTTGGCCGGCCAACTTTTATTTTTTAAACTTTTCTTTATTCCAATCGTTTGATAGTCGTTCGATAGTGTTTGATAGTGTTTGATAGTCTTGTAAAAACGTTTGATAGTCAATAGTTTTTTTCAGATATCAGTGTCGCGATCAAATGCATGCAATGAACAGAGAAACAACAATGCGCTCTCCGCTCTCTCATTTTCGAATACTCCTATAGTGCTCCGGCGCACGTGAAAAAGCTTCCACGAATTGGCGTATAGCTTTTCCAGGGCTCCATCGATGTGAAATCGTTTGATAGCTGCGAATTAATCAATAAAAACGTCTGATAGTCCATGGTTTGCAAGAAAAATGAGAAAAACCATATGCGAATCAAGGATCCCAATCGATACGATACAATCGATTCCTCGATCGGTGTATCCGTTGAATTAGACTATATTGCAAACTTTTTTTTACTTCCAATCGTTTTATAGGATGGACAAAACTATTGATAGTCAATAGTTTTTTCAGAAAAGCCAAATTGATGTGTAGTGTGGGGGTTACGAGTTTGTCGTTCGGCACTGCCTATGTATAAAAATAATTGCTCGTAGTTCCAGGTACAAAAGAACGCTCTATAAATGCATTTATTACTACTAATATCACAGTAAACAATATATCATTCGTCCAAGTTTGCAGATCACGTGAAGCATGTGGCATACAAACATTTTGTATTTATATGAAAAAATATATTACTTAAGATAAGAAAACAATGTTATTGATAGAGTTATCAATTCATATTTTGTAGACCTTTTGTGTCTTTGTAAGTTCCATCGTGTTCATTGTAACTGTACAGTAGCCCTTCCGAGTACAATATTGGAGGTAAAACAAGTTATCGGTTTAAAATTTCTTGGCTGTTTCACTGAATTTCTAAGATTTTGATTCTTCACATGCACCATGAGCCAAGGTAATTTAATAATGAAATTACTACCGCGATGAAATTGGTTTGAACCGATTGCGTTACAAAATGGTATGCAAGTATGCTACAATACTGTAGGTTCCCGTCAGTCTCGTTCTTCACAAATCAAGCATATTTTAAACTCTATTGATAGGCAGTTAAATTGCAACGGTATTATTTTTACATAAGTAATCCACTAATATATGCCATGTTGGCGCACGTACACCGCAAGGTGCGGTTCTATTTCTGTCTCTATTGCACATGGTAAAATTTTTTTTGGAGATCGTCGTATAGTTGTCATCTGCCACTGATTCGCAGGCAATATGATACAAAGTGACCTGGAGTATATGCGATAATTCCAACGAGCCTAGAAGCAATACAGAACACATTAGGATGCTTAAGACGATCAATAATACATACACATTATACACTATTTTTCAAGTCTCGCAAATAAAAATTATAATTCAAATGAAGAAGGTGTACAAATATTTTGTTATACGTCAAATTTTGATAGTCTTCTATGAAATTAACGCACCTATACTCGTCATGACACTCGTTTACTGTTTGAAACTTTAGCGTTTTTGGAACCTGTCGCAACTTATAACGCAACCCATGAATGAGGTTGATGTTGTTTCGCACATCTAATTCGATAAAAATATGAAAACCAAGGTGATTATATTGTGTGTATTATCGGATGCAGTGATGTTGGCAATTGATCTTAAAAATACAGGACCTGAATTCTAAGGCTTTTTCCAGAGAGCCATAATCTTCTTTAGAAAGAGTCTTGTGGTTTATCATTAAAAGTTTACCGATTTGGATCTTCTGAAAAAACTATTGATTATCAATCGTTTTGTCGATCCTATAAAACAATAGAAAGTAAAAAAAGTTTGCAATATATGTAGTCTAATTCAGCGGACACACCGATCGAGGAATCGATTGTATCGTATCGATTGGGATTCTTGATTCGCGTATGGTTTTTCTCATTTTTTTAACAAACGGTGGACTATCAAACGTTTTTATTAGTCAATTCGTAACTATCAAACGATTTTGCATCGATTGAGCTCCGGAAAAACAAAATCCGGTTAGAAACAAAAAAGTGCCGGCCAACTTCACACCAGTTTTTGATTTTGATTTTCTGAAAAAACTAATGACTATCAAACGTTTTTACAAGACTATCAAACGCTAGTAGTAGTAGTATGCTGTTATTATTCTTAAGTTTCTGTATCAAACACTATCAAACGATTGGAATAAAAAAAAGTTTAAAAAATAAAAGTTGCCGGCCAACTTCACGCAGGTCAGCGACTGTCCTATGTTGTTGATTTTAATAAGTTTAATTTGTTTTTATTGTTTGGATAAACATCTAACATTACGTATTAACCCTAAAAAGATACCATATTGCAAAGATACGCGGGCGACGTAGGTTATCTTTCTGGAGTTAATACATATCTAATACAAAAATCGCTTTTCTTCAGACATTCAATTATTCGGATTTTCGATTATCCGAATGACTTACGACAACAATTAGTCCGGTTAATCGAGTATCCACTGTAATATAAATAAATTTAATAATAATAATAATAATAAATAAACCTTCAGATTTACTGCGGCATTAAATTCCTCCTTGATCTGCAAAGTATTGATTATACCTTTCAAACTTAAATTTATTTTTCTGATACGTGAGCTTTGACTATGAGCTGCTGAAATTTTAGATCTTTCATAAGCTGAATTATCTTATGAATCGGCTCGAAGTACTATCTGAAATGAAATTTTCTCGACAGATATACTTTGTGGGAGAGCTTTTTTATACTATTATGCATAAAAACTGCATTCACATCATTACTGTGAAAAAGAATTCATTACCTTTTCATACTGTTTGATTCAATTCTATTTGATTGCAAACTTTCTCTAAGAGAATTTGTGAAACAAAGGTTATTTTTACTTTTTTCAGTCTCTCTTTATTGCAATGTGATTGTGAACTCAAGTCATTGGCTAAACAATTTTCTTGAGAAATTGTCTCTTCATCCACATTATTTTCTAAACTTGCATTTTTCTCTTCATTTTCTGCATAACTAATGCTAGTTTTTCTAACTTTATTTTTCAGTGACTTATTGAATAACGAAATGTATTTTTCACTGTTTATTTGAGGTACTGCTTCTAGGCATAGCCGCTTTTTTCTCTTCAGCTCATCTACATGAAAAAATGCTTCCTTGTTAAAATGATCACTGCAAATGTGCTCTGTTTTGAAGTTTGCAGTTTTCTGCAATTTTATAGCATCGATCCATTTTTTCCTTAATAATTCATTTTTCAGAAACCTGTATTTACAATAGGAAGTAATATATGAATGTAACAGTATAGGTTGAAAGTAACACGACAAATAAATACAATACTTACATATGAAAGCTCCGATTGGAGATTCGACTAGGTTCCACTTTACAAACAATAAATCTTTTCGTTATGGTCTTAAATGTTTGTCTTTTATATTGTACATGACAATAAGATTAAATATGATTTTTCAACACAAAGTATCATAGATGGAAAACACACAACAAATCATAATGGCTACATTAACTCGCCAATTTCATCGTACGTGGAAGAATACTACTACTGGATATTTTTTTTGCCTATTTGCCATTTCAGACTGGAGATAATTAAAAATAAAATGTGTGATTTTCATTGAAGATTATAATTATATATCTGTGCATTGGCATAGATCTGGTGATTATTATATTTAAATAATGTATGTATGCGAAATGGATAGAAAAAAAGACACTAGAAGTGAAATTCGAACCAGCGACCCTGCAATTAATAGCCTCGAATGCTACCGCGTAAGCTACGCATCCTGCTCGAATACTGTAACACAATGGGTGCACATAAAGTGCTCGCAAAACTTCAAAGTCGATTTTCTCTAGAATTTCTGAATATGGCATCGAATTGCTTTGGGAAATTACTATTCGAGTTCTCAGCTTTATATACCATGAATATAAAAAATTACAAAAATCCGATTGTTGGAGACTCTCCTTGTTAGTTAAAAGTTTTGGTAGTTATTGATTCGGCCAAAAACTTTTAAAAACTATAAGTGGTGGGGTAAGTCACACGATGGTAATGAGTTGGCCGGACAAATATTAATTTTTGAAATAAGAACATTCCGTGAGGTTTTAAGGTAGCTATTGCATGAGTAAAAACAAATATTCTTCATTGGCAGGAAACTATGTTAACCGTCCGGTCAATGACTGGGTATCCATTTCAGTTTCTAATGTAGAATTTATTAACTTCCCCTGAAACTTTTTTAATTCATTCATTTAATAAAAGTTATTACCTATCAAACTCGATACCTCCTCCGTGCAATGACCGGGTACCCTGGTACCCTGGAACTCACTTAGGACTAATGGAATACACAGCTCTCTGCTCAATTGCCGATAAAATGATGGTCGTTCATAAGATTTTTTTCGAAAGCAATTTATTGTTCTCATAATAAAGAATATATGCAGCAACGCAGGCGACATCGAGAATATTGTAGAAAAATTCTGAAGGCCACCTTCGAGTTCATCTTTTTTGTGGTACATGTATTGTGGTACATTATTTGTGACGTTATTTTCTTCAAGCGTAGCAAGGCAACCTGATCGCGCCACAAATAAGAAAGAAAGGGACAATACTCTAATATTTCCCAGGGAAAACGCAATTCAGAAATCTTGACTCGAATAATGGCCAAATGGGCGCCAGACGCAACGCAGCGTCGCCAAACACACGAAACTCCCGAAAAAATTAAAAGGACTCCGGCTAGGAGGAAAGAAACTGAAGGAGATGGTAGAGGGGCAGGGAACGCACAGATGGTAAAAGAAAGTAGATTGAGAGACCACGAAATATCTAGTAACAGTAACAATGGGCTCTTTTATTTTGGGACTCATAAAATGAATTTAACAAATGAAATAACAAGTTGAAGATAACGAAATAAATACGAATACGATATTGCGCGAGACGAGGTCCTATACGGGACACGCGAACGAAATACGCTAAGACGAAAATAACACGCTGTACAAGGTCCTTGCGAGACACGTGAAACAAAGAGGAATAATCCGTTCTAGAATACACTTTATTTCTGTGACCTACATGGCTGAAGACGATTAGGTGCCCTCGCGATACAGTTATCTGTTCTATAATAAACGCAGATATTGATCTCCTCACGATACTATCAAGAGATTATGATAATCTACGCTCAGAGTATTAAAGATTTCATCCTTTCGGCGTTGAGAAGCTTACTGTGAACGATACAGTCTTCTACACCTTCCAAAAGAAAAACACACTGGCCAAGGCGTCTGTCAACGCAGGAATGACGCTCGAGGCGTTCTTATCCTTACCGGTTGGGGATAGCTCTCTCGCGGTAAGTCTAGTTGGGCTCAATGGGCCAATCGCCTACGCGGAAGATTTCAGCCAATCAGGGCTTACACGCAAATATTCGAAACATGTTAATGGACTAATTCGAAAACTATTTCACAATACGAAATTATTTGACATATCTATAATTATACTGTAACATTACCTTCATCCACTTCGGTTAAATTTTTTTTCAATCGTAATGCTTTCCGGCAGATTTCTTTGGCAACTTCTTCGATCGATTTTCTAATGACTCTCTCGTATCTTTTCGTCAGTGTGGCGTGGACAACTGGAATATTTATTCCGAAAGAATGATATTCAAATGTGTTCTTCCTATTCTACAATCCACGATAGCTGAGAAAAAAGAATCGTAAAAATTCATGAATTAAAAATATGCATGGATTTGTTGATACATAGATTTTAGATTATGTATAGTCGGCTCAAACGTTTCTGACGCATAAAGAACGTGGCTAGAGGAAAAGGCTTCCCCTACTGAGCACGCTCTTTAGTCTACGTCATATATTGCGCTATTCTACTCAGGGTCTGCACAATTTCATCTATCGCTAGAAGGGACGGGGTTTCGAAAAGAAAAAGTGACACGGTGTAAAATGCAAAAGACTGTAATTAATAAAACGAATGCCGGTACAAAAAGAAAACAGGAAAGAAAAAAAACCCAGAAGATAACAGAAAAGAAATCAGCAGATCGTAGAACTCGGAATACAATGACTTAAAAGACGCAATACTAAACTAAACGGAATCAAAATAATCAAACGCGGGGCTTACGCAGGAGCCCGCGGTGTCGGAGGGCTTTAAACTGGTTTGGTGGGAAGGGAAGTCTCGGGAAGAAGGGATAAGCAATGGTTGACAGGGACAGGAGGGGCAGGGAGGGCTTACTGGCACTAGATACACGAAAATAACACCTGGGCCCCAGCTACAATCACGGTGTAGCACCGTCGAGTGACCTTAGCAGGTTCTCGAATATTTACTTGACACGATGGCATGGCTAGCACGGGGGAGAGGAGGGGGGTCTCATGGACGACAGTTCCTAAACGCAAAATGACTACTTACAATTATTTCGGTTATCGTATGCTAAAAAGGGCGGCTGGTGGAAAAAGGCAAGTATGGAGGGTTTCTAAAAAGGGGACGCAAATATACTAAACTAGGGCGCGCGCAATATACCACGAGCCTCGGCTTTGGTGGCAGAAGGCTGTGCTGACTCTAAACAGAACTAAATGGGGCCGGTCCACGTGGGACGGCTCGCGATGTCCAGAAGGGTCCTACGATACATAAAAGGCGCAAAATAGAAAAGGGTGTAGGGAAAAGGGCAAAAGAGAAGCGCAATCACGCAGTACTCACTCAAGCAGCACACGATATCCGCAACACTATTCAAATTGCACCCACACGTACTCTTATTCGCACAAAAAGATCCAAAATCGCTATTCACTCTGCACATTATCGCAGCCTGGTTCGAAGTGTCGTTTTTCTGCTGCTTTTCGGTCCTCGTGGGCCTCCAGAGCCTCAGTAATTGGTTGGACCGCTGGGCTTGAGAGGGCTACGCGCTTCGTTATTGGTCGGCAATTTGGGCATGGCAGGACTCTGTCGCCTTTAGTGGATGCGGTCCTGGCGGGTTTTCCAGGGCCTCGCTGCAGAGTGGCACAGGGCTGGTCTTGCCGGCGCGCGGGCTCGCCGTTCGCGCGCCGGGCAACATGGCGGCCTGCAGGCCTGTCAAACTCGTCTCCCGGGCATGCCCACGGTATCAGAGGGAGAGGGCTGCACCGCTATCATACGCGCCTCTTTACTACCTATATGACGGGACTGCACCAGGGTTGCAATTCCACTTCTGGTGGCTAGCAGGATGGGCATCAGTCCTACGTGGCTCGATCAGCTGTTCTTCCTGCTCATGCCTTTCTTACCTTCCTCTGCCTAGGCAACGTAGTCATTCTCTCGATTCTTCCAGGGATGGCTGTTGTCCTTGTAGATGGTCCACGGTGTTGGTCCTCGATGGATCCAAGCCAGTGTCCTAGGGGAATGGGGCAGAGAGGAAAGGGTGGAGGGACGGGATCTTACGCTAAATACCTTAATTCTAAAAACGCTATAATAACATTATAAACAATAATAAATGCAAGGCGCAATGCTCAGGGCCAGTGGTGCCCTCGAGCCAGGTGGCGGGAAGGAGTCTGGTAAAATTGTTGTTACAGTGCATATAATCAATTACCACAGGCCGTTCAAAGCAGCAGAAAAGAATACTTTCCTTATTGTTGTTTTATAGATGAGTTTTATAAATTTTTTGTGCAACATTATTCTAGAATTTATAAGTCACTACAATCATTAAGACAATAATCTTTTTCAATCCTACGCAGAAATAATGATTTAAATTTTGAATTCCAACTTTCTCTGTAACTATTGACGAACATTTATATTATTTTTCAATAACATGTAATAATTATAGGTTTAGGTGTAATTATGTATTCATTATAGTTTATGTGGTATTGTATTTTGAAATGTGAATTTTATTTAATACAGTTTTCTGCAAGTGAAAAAAAAACAGATATAATATAAAGAATCCTCCTAATAATCTGTCCAATAACCATTCCCATTGGTTATTTGATTTAACCGATTCTGGAAAGATTCCCCTAAATTAGCAAAGAATTCAGGTCTGCGTGTAAAAATTTCCCACACATCTCTAGAATGATGGAAAAAAGCTGCTCTTGTTCTTATGTGCTCTGTAGGTTGCCAGGACCTGACCATTTCTGCCCATACATTTTCAATTAAATTTAGGTCTGGTGATTTAGCGGGCCACTGCGCCACGTTTATTTCAGAATGATTTTTCAGCCATTCTTACGTTATTGCTGATTTATGGACTGCGCCATTGTCCTGAACTAACCTGAGCACCGGCATATCTTCTTCTGAATATATTGCACGAAGGCTGGGTAAATAGCGTTCTCCAGAATATCTATGTATTGGGCGGAGTTCATGTGCGGTGATACCTCCACCAGTTCTCCAGGGCCATGAACACTTATCCACCCCCACATTGCACATGTATTATGTCCACTATTGGTGCATGGAACCACTTATTTCGGATTGTATCTGCTTATTTCGGTCGGTCGCCATTCATGAAGCATATTATTTTCGGAAGAAGAAAATACTTTCTCATCTGTATATATAGTAATATCGTGCTCAGCTTTTGAAAGTAGAAGGGTAAGCGGTACAATCGTTGGCCCCTTAAGGAGAAAGTCATTTGCACTCTGAAAATGTAAATAAATAAAAGCTGAAAAAAAAATGAAAATCACACCATGTTATAGGGGAAACACTTATCTTTCAGAACTAACTTAAATATTAAGAATTATCATGATTTTTGATAAAGCATAATAAGTATTTCGAGAATACCCCTCAAAACATAGTTATCGGCATACTTACTTCGATTATTAGCCATTACAAAGATAGTTGTTGGCATACTTATGATAGCGTTTGGTCCTTAGCTAGACAATTGTTCACACTTCATATACAACATTAATTTTAATCTCTTTATTCATATCAACAAACAATTTATGTAATTTCAAAGGCAAAGAACAGCTTATCTTAGAGTTAACATAAGGAAATACGGTATCAATCTTTGACTCAGAGAGTCCATTATAGAGTATTATCACAGTCAGTTCCTGTATTTGGTGCTAAACCGTTGCTAAAAACGAATCTTTTAATAGATACATATGGTTTGGCTTTGGCTCTCGTAGCAGTATCCTCGACTTCTATGCTTTCTTTTTTTCATTGCCGTTTATGTCTGATCTGCAATTTTCTTTGTCTTATATTCTTCCGCATTTTTCTTTTCATTCTCTTTTCCTGCTCCAAACTCTGCCACCTGCCGAATTTTTTACTTCTTCCTTTTTTGATCTCTAGATCTATTACCTACACTTTTTTCGGTGACTGCTTCTCCTTTATTTTGCGTATCTTTCTCTTCATCTTTCTTATCTACCTCAGAGTCAGTGACTTCTCCGATTTTCTCTATTTTCTTTTCTTGCAGCCTTCATCCCTTAGCTACATTTCCCTCAGCAGTCTTTCTTTTTAACATCTGTTTCTTAAGCTTTTCTTCTTTCTTTTTAGTGATTTCCGCATCCTTCATTCTCTTTTTTTCTAATCTCTGCGCTTTTCGCTCTTCTTTCTGTCGCGTTGTTTCTTTTTTTACAGATCCTTTTTTCAAATGGATATTCTTCTACTTAGAGGATGTTAATACAAAAGGTATTCTTTCTGTTTGCCTATTCCCTGTTCGTTCGGGAGTTGTCGGCCACGTTATTATATCACTAATACCGACACTCTTTTTTATCGTACTACGGATGTTGTTATGTTCTCCTTTTCTTTGGAAACTTTCGTGACTGCCATTGCTTTACCTTTTACAGTGTCTACTCTGTGAGACTGTTGAACAGCTTTTGACAAGTTGTCTCCTACGGATGGCTCAAATCTGTTTGTAGTATCTAAGCTATGAGATTGTTCAACTTTTTCTGATTTGCCTTCTCCGGATGGCTTGATGAATCTATTCGTAGTGCCTGCGCTGTAAGGTTGTCGAATCATTTCTAATTTATCTCCTCCGGACAGCTCAAATCTATTCATAATGTTTACACTGTGAGTTTTTGAATGATCTCTTCCGGATAGCTCAAACATCTGAAATATATATTATATAACAATACAACAATAAAATATTAAAGTAGCGTAATAACCTTACTAATATGACAATCAACAGCAAGTGGCCAACAATTATTTTTATAAAGACAGCATAACATGCATTTGTCGGCCCCCTCTGCCAATAATCGTTTTCGCCATTCAGTTACATATAGTGATTAGCACAAAATCAAATTAACATTATAACCTAAAATTTTTAAACGTTTGGTCCAGAACAATTCAGACCATCCTTAATCAATGTACGTGAGTATAACAATAAGTTCCGGGAATGTGTATTTCATTGAATATTTCTTTATAACCTCAGCACGACTGTTGCTGATTTTTATGCACTTGCGATAAAATCTGCGTCACATTGCGAGTCGCACTTGTCATATGATGATATTATGCACTCTGTTAAACGAGGAGGTAAATCTGTCTATAGATTACGAAAACAACATTTACTCTTGACGTCCAAAATAATTACAATGTATGTAGAGCGATGACTTCCTTATTTTTACGTATTATTGTACCGGTGTGCCAATAATCGTCGGAGGGCCAACAACTGTATCGCTTATTCTAGCTCCTGTAGTGCAAAGGCGAAGCGATCCTCGCGATGTATTTTCGTTAACGTTATTTTACGTGCAGGCCGGCGACAGGAGATGCCAGCCTATCGCAAACGATTGTTTACTGTATTTGCGAACATTGATAAATCTAGTGTTACAGGCACTTTTGATCAACCACTCTTTGTGAATCCTTACGAAACCGACCAATCCTTGTGAAATACAAAATGCAAACCCCGAAGGGAATTAATATACATTATTACTGCTAAGTTCAGTCTGCGGATAACTAATCAAGTTGGAAACGCAAAAATACAACACCACTCCGAAATCATTTCGACGCAGGATAATTAACAATTAAACAAATACTAATTTATGGTTAGACTCCAAAATAACTCTAGTGAGCTAACCATACACAGACCGAAGACGGTACCGACTGATGACTAATACAGACGGTTCCAAGAGATATCATAAAATAATAATACTTAATCTTGGCGCTTTTCCCCCCTAATCCCTGGTTGCATAGTCATCGGCTATCTTATTTTACACGCATATACTAACCCCTTCTCTTAACCCTCATACGCTTCTTGGGTGATATTTCATCCATTTTTTTATGGAATCTTATGTGTAAATATTTCCAAGGAGCGTATGAGGGTTAAACTTTGAAATGGGAATCTCTTCCCCCCCCCCCCCCTTCCCCGACCAAAAGAAAAACCCAGACTCTACAGATGACTCGACACC
>JARQTJ010000625.1:0-23928 GCA_030142635.1 Trachelus troglodyta | reverse complement strand
TGTCAAAAAAAGCAGAGTGTGCAACTAGGGGAGGAGGACAATTTCTAGCTGGGGCGAGATTTGAGCACTCGACTCCAACTCGTGCTCAAATCTCGCCCTCGCTAGAAATAGCCCTTTTCCCCCCCTAGTTGCACAATATACTATTACATGCTTGTAAAAAAAAAACCAGAAGCTGAAAAACGCTATTCATACTCACCAGCCTGTTGGAACAGCGATAGATGGAAGAACACTATTTAAAATAAAAATATAAATGCAATAGCTGATATACACTGGTTGATCATATTTTTGCAGAAAGAACGACGGTGGGTCCGGAATACGGTACGCGATTAGTAACTCTAATGACTTGCGTTCAAATTCGAGCGACAAATATATTATACTATAAGAGAAAAAGTTACTTAGTTATTATTTGCTGTTCATTCGCCAGCGTGTCAGAAAAACGATTGGTCGGAGAAACTTCATTTTTATATTATAACAAATGTATGAATGCAGTTGCTAAATATGCACTGGTTACTAACGATTTAGGAAGTATTCAAGTAGGTTCGTGATAAGACAACCAACTCGTGACTTTAGCGACGCATGTCCCGAACGATAGTTTTGAATTTTTTTTCCCCTATAACAAGTCAGTGACTGATACACAGTATTTTTATACAGCTACCGATTTGCTGGTACGTAACAAGATTCATAACAGAATTTAGCTGCGTTCAAATCCAACATGTAAGAATTTTTTATCCTTCATTGCTTTCTGTTGGAATGGAATAATTGTATAGCAATACTAACCAATAGTCAAAGAAAAAAAAATATGGAAAATATGAAAGTGAGAAATCAATTATAGTTGTAACTTTTCCTTCATGGCACTTTTTTGAATATTGGTGATTCTCGCAATAAAGTGTGACGTGATTTTTGGATTCACGGTCAAAAAACCGACTTTGGCGGCACTTCAGATAACGTTCTCGCTTTCGGGTTTCCTTCAAGTCGCCACCCTGCTCAGAAGCTATGCTCTCAGGTTGATTCGTATAATTAAGCCAAGGCTCTCGGAGGATTTGATATAGTTTAGTTGAGGTCGAGGTGCTCGAATCTGCCGCGGGGGAGATAGTCTCGACTTACCGAGCTGCCCGGCAGAGAAGGGAGATTCCCCGACGGAGACGTCTCCACGGACTAGCAGAAGCCCGGGTGAGATACCGGCACCCTGCTGGAAATAGGTAAAGGGCTGTAGAGCGGGCGGAGGTATAGTTTTGTTACGGCTAAGGGCAGGAGAGGAACCCCCTGACCCGAGTTAAGGATGTGGTGCCACGCTGTCGCTCGATGCCCTGGGGAAGCGGTCGTGGAGGTTCTCCAAAAGTTACGAAAGGAAAAGTTATCGGCTATAAAGATCTCGACCAAACAGAATGATTAGTTCTCGAATTTGACTGTTGCTAAAGCAATCTGTCTCGGGGCACCGACGACGGTGTTACGAGCTGGCTCGCGCTCCCGTACTATCTGTTGATAGCTTTTTCTAGCTGTGTTTGGATACGGTGTAGAAGGTTCTCGCCTGTACAGTTCTCGCGTTGCTCTCGCGATGTCCAGGAGATTCTATGAATTTTCTACGTGTGTTCCGGAGGTGTAGTTTTGTGCCCTAGTGCAGTGCCCGCCTGAGTGTCCTCTGCATACAGTTCTTGGCCTTCATGGATTAGTTGGACCAGCTCCGGTGAGGACTCCTAATTTATTAATTGGTGAAGGGATTTCGGTTTGATACTTCCGATTCGTTCTGTTACGTTCTCGATCCGTTGCTCTCTGTATCCTGCATTATTTGCCTGACGCTTACTCCGACCCTCTCTACCTCAACCTAGCAGCCTGAGTGGCCGTGCATTTCCGTAACCGTCCGCTCCCGTTCGTGCATCCAGTTGCGTTTGGTGGTTTTACGCGACCCCAAAGATTAGCACCTACGGTTGCGTTTCTCGATTTTACGCATCTGCATAAATCTACAGGATCCGTTAAGCTACATATCTTATTTTCTGATGGATTTCATCAGAGCTCTTGTTTTGGCGGAGTTTGGCCTGTGCTACCCCAATTCCCAGGTAATACCGGCTTGTCTGTTCCCGGTGAGAAAAGAAATGGCTGGCGCCCGCCTGGCTTGCAGATGCATGAGCGAAGGGTGGACGACCGAAGATAATGTAGGTTAGTTCTCGGATTTTTCGTTGTCGGTGTCGAGTTAATAAAATTAGTGACAAATCATATATTTTTGGAACGGTAAAATGATAAAGAAGAGTGTCAGTGTCGGTATACATCAATTTAGCTTGATTGGCAAATGTATTTTTCATGTACTTATAATGGAAGTCATAAATATATATTTTGGAGAGATCGAGAATGGGAAATCCTGCATATATTGGCTTTTTGAATTTAATTTTAACACAATTTAGCTCGATTATAACCATATCTTCGTCAAAGACAGTGCAGCTACGGAAATTTGGTTTCGCAATAAGATTCTTTGCTCCATACCTTCCATTCCATTTCGTAACGAATCTAACATCTTTCTCTTTTTTTACATTTTCCATTGTCTTGCCAAAAACCGGATTGTTCATAAGTTTAAGGTAGTAGTCTGGTAACGTGCACGCTGCTTTACGTCTTTATCAGGATTTTTTTTTATGGGAAAATAAAATTCAATGGTTTTTTTTGTAGTATGTTAGTATTGACATCTAAAAGGTCCAAAAAAAATTTTTTGACTAAATTTTACAACGTTTTATTGTTATTATTATTGGTCAAAGTAGACGCCTCAAAAAAAAAGGTACGTGGCTGGTCCCGGTGATTTCGGCTCTTGAGGACATCTGAAATAAAAAAATCGATTTGATTATTAATCGATAGAATTGTCGTTCTCGTTGGAACTAGGATTATTAAATTTTAACAGACAATTACAAAATGGTGGACTTTGAAAAATAAAAGTGACTTTTTCAGGCACAAATCGTGCTGTAAAATGGAAGGTTAGGGATGGAAAAAAAATATCTTATTCCCGACGAGAACTACTCATGTGTAGAATAACGTGTAAAAATTTCAGACCAATAGGTCAGATAGAAATTTGTTTCATTCGGGCCAACCGAAAAAACGTTGTTTAGAGAAAAATGCGTTTAAAGTTTCAAGAACAGATTTAAAAAAAAAACTCATACTTACATTAATCGTCTATGCCTGGGGTGTATAATAAGCCTTCAATTTCTTCGTAGGCATCATTCTCAGCAACTTTTTCTGTCCTCCGACTCATTCTGGCTACTTTAGAAGCCTTTGCCGTGTCATTTTCCGCCTTTGAGATCCGGGACTTGTACAATTTAGTGTATACGAGAGCGTGTGGGCCGATTGTGACTCTCATAATCTCTAAGATTTTTAAAATAGGTAAAAACCCTTCATTGAAGGTGCATGCCGCTGTCCATGCAGCAATTTCAATTGTCTTTTGACCCACAAAAATTTGCTTTGGTACTAAATTCCACACGCAGTGGTTGAACGCTTCGTTGTTATTCTGCGTGTTTCTGCCCAAACATCTTTCTAAAAGATCATTCGACGACAGTTCCTTGTAAATAGATTTTAAAACATTCGCAGTTTCCTTATCAAAAGCAGGCGGGTGAACAAACGTATGTTCATTGTTTTCGACTTTAAGTTTTTGATATTTGCACCACGAATCGGAACCCTCACCATGCCCTCACCATCTACTGTATCCTTTTTCAATTTGCGTTTTTTTTCTGCGTTACTTCTCCTTTAGATTTTCTTTTTGCTTTAGCCTCTTTTTCTTCAGAAGCTGCAACTTCTTTTCTGACTTTTTGCAACTGTGTAAGTGCTTTCTTTGCTTCTTTGACACGCCTGTACATACGCTTTTTTACATGTAAAACGAACTCACTTTTTTGGATCACGGGATTTCCGTTGTAAAAATCAACTTCTAATACATTTTTAAAGGTCTTATAATCGCCATCACCAATGTATTTTTTACATTTCACACCGAACCATTCGACTGATCGTTTAAACATTTCTATAACACCATCAACCTCCATTTTACCTGAAATACCTTTATGATTTGCCGTACATTCCTCCATATGATTTTCGTACCATTCCAAATACTCATCTGTTTCTTCTTTACCTATCCACTTTTCACATCCTTTATACACCTTCGATTTTACAATTACATCTATAACTTTGTTAAAATACTTTTTCCTAGAAGAAGAATTCCTAGAAGCGATGTGAAACCACGCTTTGTCCACGAACTATCGCTGAAACTGTAATTTTGTTAGCGCTACGGATTCAATAATGGGAAACGTTTTGTGGTAGAACAATTTGGGGGTTATCTAGCCCTTTTTATTTCATAACAAAGTGGTTCGCCAAACAATTCGGACAACCGGTGTCTAAGGCGTGCGGCGTGTTTTATCTTCCGCCGATGTGCGGCCCGTGTTGACCCGGGAGTCGCGGGAGGCGACGGGTCGTTGCTCGACCTGGATCGGTCCGGTGAGGAGGGCAGCGGGCTGAGGAGTTCAGGGACCGGAGATCTCTGGACCGTAGGGCGCCCGTATTGCCAAAAGGGAATGACGTCCGGGGTCTCGCAGATCGGGGCGAAAGTGGCGGCTGAGTTATCACCAGGATGAGAGATTGAACGTCGTGTTCGCCACGCGGACGGGATCGGTGGGAGTTCAAGAGGCTTCAGGGTGTAGGGAATGATATTGGTGCGTCGGCGCCAAGCGGCGTTGACTCGTCTCCTTTTCCGACTGCTGCGGGGTCTTGGCATGCACCGGCTATGGAATCGAACACCTTTAAGTACCGGCCGAAAGTCCTTACCAGGTTCCTCGCAGCGGAACGCTAGGGTTACTGTGAGAAGGCTAGGAGGCTGAAGTGAGGTACCAGGACTACTTCAACAACTCACCAGTTACTGGTTGGTCAATCGGGGTAAGACTGACTGAATCACCCCGATTTCGCGGCTTTTTTTTCATTCAAGTTGGAGTTGCTACGCAATCATTTCTCTGGTGATAACACATTCGTAATCAAACTATCTGGCCAGCGGACCTCACTCTCGTCCCCTCGGTGATAACACCGCGACAGTTGACTTTACACATGCCGTCGGCCAACGGGCCATGGAACCTTTTTAAGATATTATGCGTGTGCGCGAACTATTAGGCAGGCAAGGTTCTTCGTCTTTTCTAGCGGGTAACAATTTCGTCTTCGATGTTGCCGTTTTTAACGTTTTCTTCTTTTCCTTCTTTTACGGCTTTTGCAAAAACAATTTGAGCTACGGCTTTCACGGCAATATGTACAGTTTCAAGGATACTGTAGTAACCACTTTTACTCAACCCAGTTCCTAAATCCATCAGTGAACAAAAAAACGTATGCCTGATAAGCCAACGCCAAGTAGTCTCATTGCAAAAGTAAAACGCCTGTTTACTTCAAATGCATTTTTCACTTTAGGGCAAGAGTCAACTGTAAACATTATTCCACAATTACATTTTACACACAAAGTAAATCCCAATCCTACTTGTGATTTTTTTAAAAACTTTATATCACTATTACAAACTTTGCACTGTAAAACACTTTGTAAAGCAGTGAATATTAAACTATAACACAAAAAAACATACGTAGAATTTTCATGGACGGTTCAAAATCATTTTGTTTTTTTTTTTAGTTTTTCAGCAGAAATGCTTACAAGCGTCGTATCTTCTTCAGTAGTGTGTCTATTACCACGAAATTTTCTCTTGATAGCAGGATTTCCAGTACCACGTTTTTTCCCTTTTCTATCCATCTTTACTTTCTTAGTAGATCTTTACGCACCAAATAACGATCGTATACTAACAGTTCGCTCCGAATTTCAATGTAACTACACTCCAAGATGAATATATATAATACATACACAGGTATACCTTTTAGTAATCCCAAAGGTACGGGACGCTCTAGCCAGGTATAAAGGATACGCGCTGACAATAGAGGAGTCCGACAGCTGCAAGCGGTCGACCTTCAGCATGCAACTACGAGATGCTCTCAAATATTCATTATAACTTCATTAATATTTCGAATTTCGGTCTAAAATTGTTACATTGTATTCTCAATTTATTTTACTTTCGAAATAAGTAAGAAAAAAAAAACGATTTTTCCAATCCAAGTTACCAAACTACTACCTTAAAGAAGTTCTTTTCAAAATCATTATCCGACTTTTTTTCATTTCGGTGTTTAAATCTATGTACATCTTGAGCCATGGTGACTGTCTAAATTTTAGAACACAGTAAATTTTTGTTAATTTCATACCTAATCTCAAACACTGTTTCAAATTTTTATAATGAATTATGTATCTTTCTTTTGGGAGCAGTGTTGTCATCAATTTTGATTTGTTAGATTCTGATGGGGCATACTGTTCTGGACATAGTGGTAAATGTCTATGGAGTTCTTGAAGTTCAATTGGATTCCATTTCCATTTCATTTCATTTCAACTTCGAGTATGTAGCCCGTAAGAGAATCATCGGGAATATTGCACATATGTAGTTTTTCAAAATTTTCCTCACACTCGAAAGAGCCAAATGGCAAAAATTGGCTCCTAGTTGCACCGTAAAAGTTATTTTCATCATAGTACATAAGATATGATTCTTCTTTGCTTGGATTGAACTCTGCACTCATAAATTTGTTGTTCGCTTTGGCATATCTGTTTTAGCATTAAGCTACGCCACCTCGAATTCCTCTCTCAATAAATAGCAACATCTCTACGTCGGTTAACAACTCAAGTTCAACGCCAGTACACTTGAGCATAGCGTCAAAAGCAAGGCATGGTGCAGTATAATAATGAAGAGAATCATCTAAATTCTATATAGAGGAGCAATTATGTCTGAAATTTTCAAAGATATCAGCTAAAAGTGAAACATCCGTTTTCAGATACTAATCAGAATATTTACCCAATGATTTTATGTGAAAAGTTTGTCAAACTTTAGATGCATGTACATAATGTGAGTCAAATTTCTTCATTATTTAATTATGAATAAAATTTTTCTTTAGGCGGTAATTGCTCATCATCCAGTTTTATCCAAATATCCACGTAATAGTAAGGAAAAATACCTTTTTTCGTTAATAAGTGAAATTCTTCTTCGCTTTTGCAATGCTTATGTATGATAAATTTTTCAGTGCTTTTCAGATACGAATTTGTCAATACTGCTTGCCATAAATCTAAATGAATTTATAAATCTAAAATTTACAATTGTATCTTTAACGCTTTTCGTAAAGCATATACATATATGGTTCTTTGTTTACTGGCAATACGTTCATTGAACCCTCGAAGCATGTTGCTAAGGCTTTAATCAAGAAATGTGAATCATAACCAGATAAGTTATCAAACATAACTGGAATGGTATGCGAGTTCTTATAATTTAAATTACAACTTTGATGCGCAGCACCTCGATATTTACCTGTAAAATGACAATGATCGCGATGCTTGACATCTCGAGATGTGAACGGTTTTTCATAAATGTGACAAGTCTGTGTAGAATAAAATTCATTTTTCTGTTCGAAATCCAATGGCTCCATAAATACGTTGCGTTTAAGGTGAAGCTCTAAGAATTGAGCCAACTCTTTTAATTCGTTCATAAACCACGTTATACAATTATTTCCACGATTGTCTTTAAATTTGGAGATGGAGTCATCAAAGTTACATTGTAGATAGTAGGTGATGCTGGTTGATAGATCTTTGTGTTTGAAGATTTAGAAATATCCATAACTGGCTCTAAAATACAATCAATGTCAGCGTTGTGACGTGTTAGCTAAATTAGGCTTAGCCAGGGTCGACATAAAAGCAGCTATCGCAACACTAACAAGGAAGGGAACGCGAAAAGAAAAAGAACACGGGGTACGATCGAAAAAAATTTAATTAATAGAAAAGGTTGATACAATAGAATAAGCAGAAAAGAAAATGAACCAGAGATTACGGAAAAAAAAAGAAAAGACAATAGATTCGCAAATATATGAAACACGCAATACTAAACTAGACAAAACAATAACACGCGGGTGCTCGCTCGGGAGCACGCGGCGTCGAAGGGATTTAATTGGGGCGGTGGGAAGAGGGAGCTCGGAAGACGGAGGGGTAAGCTATGGGCAAGGGGCCGGGGGGGGGGGGCGCAAGGGAGGACTTACAGATAAGGAATAGGACGCAAACAGTGGATGGACGCCAACTACAGTAATGGTGTAGCACCGTCGAGTGACCTTGCAAGGTCCTCGAATATTTACTTGACGGGAATGGCAAAGCCAGCGGAGGGAGAGGTGAGGGGATCTCAGGACGAAGGTTCCCGAACACGAAAATGGCTACTTAATATACCTCGGTGAAACCGTAAAAATGGGCAAAGGGTGGAAGAGGGAGGGTGCGGACGGTTTTTGAAAAGGGACGTAAGATACTGAAATTTAGGACGCACGCAATACACCACGGGCCTTGAGCGTAAGGGCAGAAGGCCCGTCGAAAGAACAAGAAGAATACAAAAATGCCGGATCACGTGGGCCGGTTCGCTACTGTCCTGAAGGGACCTACGAAATCTAAAGCGCAAATAGTGAAAAAGGGGGTAGGGAAAAAGGAAAAGAAAACGCAATCACTCAGAAATTACTCACTCCATGCTGTCCGCTACACACAATAATCCCAAGGGTTCGCACAGTATCCAAAAATGGGCACTCACTCGCAATTCGTACACACTCTCGCTCGGAAAACCTGGCTCGAAGTGAAGTATTGTCGCTCGCTGGTCCTCGTGGGCCTCCAGGGCCTCGCTGATTGGTGCAGCTGCTCGGCAGAGAGGGCTACGCGCTCCGGCATGGCAGGGCATTGGTTTATTCCCTCGTTACTGTGGCGGCTGGCAGGCATTCGTCTCACGGGGCTCTCAATCAACTGTTCTTCCTGCTTATGTCATCCCTGCCTTTCGCTACCTCGGCAACGTAGCTACTCTCGCTATCCTTTCTATGGGAAATGGGTCCTCGAAGCAGGTCCTCGTTGGTCCTTTCTGACGGTCCTCGAGCCAGTGCCCTACAGGAATGGAAATAGGGCGGGAAGGGTGGAGGGGAGGGATTTTAAAACTAAGTATAATAGTCCTAAAACACTAAATATACGTGGTTAACAATACTAAAAATAAGGCGCAATGCTCAAGGCCTGTGGGCACCCCAAGTTAAACAACATTGGGCTAACTGGGCACCCTTGCCTAATCCCCTTCGCGGTCCACAAACTCTTGGTCTCCCTATATATCTCCTCCAACCTCTCCCTCAACCCCTCCCTTACCCCCCTTCCTATCATCGCTTCCATCAGTGCCTGCCACTCGACCGTATCGAACGCCGCCTTCAGATCAACAAACAGTGCGACTAGTTTCCCTTTCTTCTTTCCTATCTGCCTATTCGCTATATAATTGAGCACGTATATATTATCCACCGTCCCTACTCCTTTTCTAAATCCCGTCTCGTTTGGTGGTATCATACCCCCTCCCCCCCTCTAACTCTTCCTCTAATCTCTTCGTTGTGTACACTTTGTATAGCGACGTCATTAGCGTCACTCCCCTATATTCCTCCACCTTTACCCCTTCGCCTTTTTTCACAATTGGCACAATAATCCCTTCCTTCCATGCTTCCGGCCAACCGTCCTCCCTCCACACTCTGCATATATCCCAAGCCAATTCCTCTGTGCTTTCCCCTCCCCATTTCCACGCTTCGTTCGGAATTTCATCCACTCCCGTCGCTTTTTCCTCTTTCATTCTTCTCACCGTTCTTCTTATTTCTTCTCTACTTATATCCTGCTCCTCTCCTGTCTTCTCCGACCTCTCCCTTTCTCTCTTTACCCTCTCCTAGCAGAATCATAAAATATTCTTTCCATTCTTCGCTTTTTAACCTGTCGTTCACCCTTTTCCTGTTCTTCCTCCTCCTTTTCACTATCCGCTCTCCGATGTAGCCTCCGCTATTTCCCTTATCATCCGCTCTTGCTCCTCCCTATTTTTCCTTTCGCACATCTCCTCGTACTCTCTCTTCCTTTCTCTGTATTTTTTATTTGTTCCTCCCATAGCTTTTTCCTTACTTCCGCTTTCTTCCCTTTGCACTCTTCGTCCCACCATCCTTCCTTTTTTTCCTTCTCTCTCTTCACCCATTCTGTTCCCCATTTCTTATCTCTTCCTTTATTCTCTCTTCTGCCTTTCTTACTATTTCCTGTATATTGTCTCCCTCTATTTTCGTCCCTTCCATTCCTCTCGCGTATTCCTCCTTCATTCTCTCCGTCCACTTATCCCCCCCCCCCTCTTTGCCACGGCTTCCTTCCGTTGTCTCTCTGCCCTACCCCCCCCCCCCTCCCTCACTGTTACCACCAGTGGTTGATGGTCTGACTCCACCCTATCCCCAACCCTTATCCTTTCTATCCCTTCCTTTGTATTTTCATCTCCTAATACGTAGTCTATCACCGTGTCACCCCTCCCGCCAGTGTATGTGAACTCTCCATCTTCGTCCCTTTCTATGTGTCCATTAAAAATCTCTCATCTTACTTCTTCCTCTATCTTCACTAGCTTCCTTCCTTTACCATTTATCCTTTTATCCTTTGACTATCTCCCGCTTTCTGCTGCTTGCCTTACCCCCATTTCTCTTCCTCCCTCTGTGCTCATTCCCGCGTTAAAGTCTCCTCCTATTATTATTCTTTCCTCCTCCTTCTGTCTCTCTATATATCCTCTAATGCTTTCTAACTTTCTTTCTGTCTTCGTTCGCGTAGACCCCGACCACCGTCCATCTCTCGTTTTCCGCTTTTACCGCCTTTACTATTATTCCTTCTTCCTCTCTCTGCTCAACCTCATTCTCTGCAATCATCTCGTCTCTGATCCCGATGACTATCCCTCCCATTGCTCTTCCTTTCTTGTTTCTTCTCCTTGCTCCTTGCATCGTCCACCTGTACCCACCGGTAATCTTCTTCTCATCTTTTCCCATCCTTTCTCTTCTATCCATGTCTCCAGCATCACCACCACACACCACCCTCTTATCTCCTTCATACACTGCTTGTCTTTGTTCCATAAACCCGCCACATTCCAAAATACCAACTCCCAACTTCTGTCCTCTTTCTGCCTCTCCTTTTCCTTTGCTTTCCTCTCCCAATTCTTTTTCCTTAACCATTTTTTGCTTCCTTATCCCCTCCGGGTCCCTCCCTTTCATCCCCCCTACTTGGTTCTCCCCGTCTTTCTTCTTCTCGTTCTCTCTCCTGTCTCCGCTTCTTTTCCTGTTCTATCTTTTCCGCTCCTTTCCCATTTTTTAATGCTTCTCTCCACTCGTCGTAAAACCACGTTATTCCGTTTATTACGATCTTCCCATAGCTCACTCTTACTTTATTGCTTTTCTCTGTTCTTTATAACCTATTTCTCCTAGCAAACACTTGATCCTTCTTTCGCTCGATGTCAGGTTGTCCTCAATCTTGATCTTTCCTCCTCCAATATTTCTCCTCCTTCTCATCACCTTTACCTTCCCCCCGACGTCCTCTATACTAACCTCCATTATCGCCTTCTCGCCCTCCGCCCTTCGTCCTATCTTTATCGCTTCTACTACCTTCGCCCTAACTCCTATCCTCTCTATGATTCTCGTTGCCGTTTGTTTCGCTGTGCCATCTATCTCCACGTCCTTTATTATGACGTTTCTTCTCCTCCTCTCCTTTTCTCCTTTCTCTATTTTCTTCTCCATCTCCTTCACTCTCTCCTCCATCTTTATCCTATCTCCCCCTCTCCCCTCTTTTTCCTTCCCTTGCTTTTTCCCTTTCCATTTCCACTTTCTTCACTCTCTCTTGTAGTTCCTCTATCCCCCTGTTCTTTCTCTCACCTTCCTTTATATTCTCTTTCAAATCGTATATTCTCCTTTGCATTTCTTCTCTCTCCCTTCTTCCCCTTTCTTCTCCCCTCCTCTCTCATGCTGGCTATTTTTTCCTTCATATTTCTCCCTTGCTCCTTTACCTCCTCCCTCACCTCTCTTATTTCTTTCCTTAATTCCTCTGTTTTGTGCCTCTCTCTGCTCTCTCGATGCCTTGTACATCACCCGTCCCGCTCTACTCCGTCACTACCTTGTTCGGCCCGTGCTCCTCTCTAACTCTCACTGCGCTTCTCCCACACTGGGTCGTCTTCATTTCTTACCTGCCGTACCGTTCATGCTTCACATTACTGTTCTCCGCCCCCTGCTGCCACCCCGCGTTCTCATCTACTCACCACACTCACTTCCCTACCCGTCGTCCCTATCTCTTCCCTATCTCTCGTCTTTTTACCCTCTTTTTCCTCTTCAAACACACTCTCACTTTCTCATCTGTCGCTCTGCGTTCACACCGGAAGTGGAAGTCCTGATAATTTTCATCAAATTTATTAATAAAGTTCAATAACTGCTTATAATATTAAAAAATAAAAAATTATATGCAAAAAGAATTGAACCCGCAGCTTTGTGACTACCAGGCAGGCTATTTACCACTAGGCCAGCGACCTACCTGACTGTTTTGTCCTTGACTAAGTATGTCACCTATCTGCGGAATTTACGACAGCCTACGAATCTGTTATACCAACTGCAGTTCCGCGGGACCGAATGCCAAGAGGGGAATGAGGAGATGGGGAAGGAAACATTAGATAAAACATTATTATTAAGTTATTATTGTATTATAAACCTATATTATAAAAGTATTATACATATGTTTTTTATGTCAATGATAACAACGGTGGTCGCAACATTTATGGGCCCCTCCGCTGTTATTTTGGTGGCGACTGGGGCGTTAGGCGCAGGGCCACCCCCACCCCAACCGTGGGTACCCCCAACCATAGTTAGGCAAGGGGGGATGGGTGGGGTGGCATTTTTCCATGGCTGCTGCTGCGAAAAATAAAAAGAGAGATTCATTATTTACAATAGCAATAGTCATAGGAATGACAACAGGATACAGATAAAGAAAAAATTTTGAAAACTTACCGAATATGCCCTGGCGCCCTACGGCGCCGCTGCTTCTTGGAGGAGCCCCATAACTTGGCGGCGGTGTTCAATATGACGGCCGTGGCCCATATAGTACATACTGAAAATAGAAATATTAATTTATACAAAATATTTTTGTCTGTTACATAAAACACGCGAACAAAGATTTCTACAATAATAAATACCAACCCCAGGCGGCGTCTGTGGTCCGCACTGCTGCTGAAAATAATCATAATGAAAAGTATTATATACATGGATATGCTGATTTCATACAGCAAATGAGCAATGTAACAATGTAACGTTAATTTATTATGCAAACCATTCCATATTGTGGCATATACGCCGTTGCGGTGGCCGGCGGGGTGGGGTGGAGGAGGATCCCCTTGATGAGCTAGTGGCACCTGGAAACAATCATAGCTATATTATCAAAGGGCCCCACGTAATGAAGCACATGTAAGTATAGGTATCATTTAATATACCAATCATGAAGATCGGCTGTTGTTGTTGCTGCAGGTAAAGATAATTATTAGTTAGTTCGCTGATAGAAATTAGTATAAAGCATAATATTACTTATAGCGACTAATTTCAGGTATTGGCGCCGCGCCGTTTTCTGCTTTGTATTCTGGAAAAAGAGATAGATATTTTTCAATGTATACTACACATTTGAATCGCAACCATGGCGTCGTTATGACAAGCGGGCGTATGGCAGCTTATTGACAATGTAGGATTATTACGAATTGGCTCAGTGCGAGACTATACACGATAATAATTTCAATTCCTATGTTACAAAGAAATAGAAATTATGCAATAATTCTACGAATGCAGACATGAAAGAACAGCTATGAACAGAAATAAATACAATGGAAGATCAATACGTACGTTCGGCCATGGGGATATCTTGCGACTACTGGTGACTAACAAAGCGCTGCAGCCAAAGGACGACATGTGGGGGCTATTGGCTCCCTGGAACATCAATCGGAGCGCGAGACAGCGCGAGATATTCCTGCGTGACGCTTGTGTTGTTCCATATAAATACGGTACACTGCACACGATGTTGCTATAAGACGTCCGTGTTCACCAGTATTGTTCTAAAAATCGAAAGATTTCTCATCATCTCCGTCATACCGTTCGTGCATTGTACTGAATGTAGTGTTATTTAGTGAAATGGAGAGAAACATTACGAACCAGAAACACCGCAATCGCTTTGGAAAAGTGTGGCCGTCAAAACGTCCGACCAAACGAAAAGTGGGGTTATCTCGTGCAGCAAAAACAGAAGCACGAATAAGGCGAATTGGCGGAATATCGAACATCAGTGATTCAATAGGACTTGATGTGACGGTGGGATATACCAGCAATCCATTGGCAGAGCTTGACAGTGAAGAAGAAATAATGCGGCTACCGTCGACATCAACGGCCATGAATTTTACAGAAGATGTACTCGTCGATCGCGGAAACGAGTGCTCGCCTGTGCGGTCCACAACAACATCCGTTGATGACCATGTCACTGTCACGGATATTTACAATGAACCACCTGCGGAGGTGGAAGATATTGTAGAAACTGGCATACCCAAAATGAGTGAAGCAGACGACTCGGAAGAGCTGGAAGAAAATAATGAGCTCGACATTGGTCGAATAAAATCAGTGGATTTGGCAGGACGGCAAATAATGAATTTCAGTTACGTCTTTAATGAAATTCATCGCCAATTCGACGAACACAATAAATCATTGGACTGTGCATTTCGTGACCTGGTATTGACTGGAACACATAGACACGGACTGAGGACTCAATTTCAATTCGAGTGCCGCATGTGCCATTTCAAGAGTAGTGTTTGGTCAGACCCCCCCGACGACTCCGGTCTGGATATTCACACAGCCGCTGCAGCCGGATGCATTACCGCAGGTATCGGTGATGCGCAATTGAAGGAGGTGTTATCGGCAATGGCTGTACAGTCTCCATCCAGCAAAACGTCGCAAAAGTATGCGGAAATAGTTGGCGAGGGATTCGCAAAAGCCGCAGCAGAATATATGACATCGGCTGCGGAGGAGGAGATGAAACTTGCAGTTGCCCGAGGTGACGTCACCAAAGATGGAATCGCGATGATTCCAGTGGTCGCCGATGGAAGCTGGATGACTCGGTCATACAAGACAAAATACAATTCCCTCGCAGGTGTGGGAGCTATCGTGGGCTACCATACGAGGAAGGTCTTGTTCATTGGCGTGAGGAATAAATATTGTGCGTTATGTGCGTATGCCGATGCTAAGAGCGTGGAGCCCCGAAAACATACATGTTTCAAGAACTGGGGAAGTAATAAAAGCTCCACGAGCATGGAAAGTGACGCCATCGCGGAAGGATTCTGCAGCAGTATCGCAATGCACAATCTTATATACACGGAGCTCATTGCTGATGGAGACAGCAGTGTATACAAAAAGATTCTGAATATGAACCCGTACGAAAACGTGCAAGTGAAGAAAATCGAATGCATTAATCACTTGCTTCGCAACCTGTGCAATAAAGTGAAAGAGTCCACAAGGGGAAAGGGACGCATCGGTAATTGGAGAAGCGTCATCGAAGGCAAAGTGAAGAAATTTAGAACTGCTGTCGTAAAAGCTGTGGAATATCGTAACGAAGAAAAAACGGAAACGCAGCAAAAAAAATATGACCTACGACGCGACATTTTAAACATTCCGCATCACATATTCGGAGATCATCAAAACTGTGCCTCCTATTTTTGCGGAGTGCTAAAGTCCGACGAGATAAATCAAGTCCCGGAATTGAAGCGCATGGGGTTGTTCAACCGTTTCGAAGACATCGTAATTCAGCTGAGCCACCATACGGATAGCCTACTGCGGAATGTTACGAGCAACATGGCCGAAAGCTATAATTCCGTAATATGCAAGTTCATTGGTGGCAAACGAATTAACTTCGCAAAACGTGGCTCCTACAATGCAAGATGTTCCGGGGCTGTTGTTCAATATAACACAGGCCGAAGTTTATCAGCAGTCGCTACTGCTTTGAAGAAGGTACCATCGACGACTGTACTCAGCCTCGAAAATCAGCGGCGGCATGCGAAGGAGACGAAGAGACGTTGGGCAACAAAGCGTCAAAGCGCAGATGAACCCAAGGGCAGTGGATCAGCAAGTTAACGTCACCGCGCAGCTGATGAGAAGTATAGCCCACAAAGTTCGCAGCCAGATTTACCAGAAGACGAATTCCAGCAGGACAAGGAAGGGCATTCTAGTCATCTTTGGGAACTACAAAAGGACCGAGCCGAGGTGGAGCGTTCGACGACCAAGCAGCACGAATCGGAATGATGGAACGTTCTGCGAAGGAAGCTACTAACATCTTTTCACTTTGGAGCTGTGTGCTGATGCAACCTACGACGCTGTGCAAAGCGCTCGTGAAGACCATCCTGTACAACAAGGAAGTTAGTACACCGACAATGGTCTACAGACAGGCTTGTAAAAAAACCCCGAAAGCAGTTCGAGGAAAGCACATTTCCCAGGATTGATGATTATTTATAGAGAAAGATATCTCTTTCTAGGAGCCACTCCAGATGGTCTCATTGGTGACGATGGAATCGTCGAGATCAACTGCTCGTTCTTCG
Source organism: Trachelus troglodyta (assembly GCA_030142635.1). NCBI lineage: Eukaryota > Metazoa > Arthropoda > Insecta > Hymenoptera > Cephidae > Trachelus > Trachelus troglodyta. The sequence continues at coordinate 7,432 of JARQTJ010000625.1, read as the reverse complement.
CCAGAGATCAGACGCTGGATAAGGCAATCACAGCAAATGTACCAGCCGTGACGGGGATCTTCAACAAAGGTGGAACCCTAAACAAACGTCACAAGTACTACTAGCAGATCCAAGGGCAGCTCCACATAAGTAAACTAAAGTATTGCTGCTTCATACTGTGGACGCCGCATGGGATCAAGGTAACTACCGTTCACGCAGACGATAAATTTTGGACAGATAGTATGCTGCCTCATCTGACCAAATTTTACGAGAATTGCTTATTGCTCGAAATTAACGATGCCGTTTTTATATCGATATTTTACTCCGAAAATATCGTTTTTTTTTTATCGATACTTACAGGCCAATTAATATTCCGAATCGATATTTTTACAAGAATATCTATACTGAAAATAATTTTTTTTTAAATAAACATCTAGAATTAAGAAAATTAATTACATTAAATTATGTGTGGTAAGATTTCATGGCAAGTCTTTTTTTTATTAATTATGTCAACTGTGATGTTTTATGTGTACAGCGAAAGAATTCGTAATGCAGCAGAATTAGGAGCACTATGCAGTAAAGTTCCTATTTATCAAATATCTCTGCAACAGAAAAAGCTTCATATTCGAAAAGATTCGTCCCTTTGCAAATGATAGTAGATAATGGTGACATAAAGTAAATAAGGTAATTATGAAAATTACTTTTCTTTGTCAAACTTAATTACAGAGTCCTTTCTTAATGTATAGTTTTGTTGCCTAGCAGATTTTTAATAATCACTTTGAATTACATTGATCAATACAGGTTTTTATTTTTTTAGCTGTCTGGTTGTCAAGATGTGACGTTTGGACGTTCTTCGTAAAAACCTCAATGAGTGGTACGTGCGAAATATGTAATGTAGAAGTAAAGGCGACAGGAAATACAACTAATTTAAATCAGCACATAATAAGGCATCACAAGAATTCTCAAACATAGTTTTGTATCTCGCACAATATGGTTCGTAACAATTCGAAATGCCAGGCGAGCAGCAATGTTTATTTTTTTGATCGTCTTTAATGGATTAAGGATGTTAAAGCAATTTGCACTAGTCAAATCAATACTAAATATTTATTATCGTTTATACATACAAAGTTTTAGTGAGTAATTGACTGTAGTGAAGGGTAATTTCCGAAGAGGTACATTCATTTTCAGTATTTTCCAAGAATAATCCGTATTTATTCTACCAATTTTAATACCAGTTTAAGTAATTTTATTTCAGCCAATGAACTAAGACTTAACCACCTTGATAATGTTTCTTAACAAAACAATGTATTTCTTAAGCGGTATTATTGAATATTTAGATTGTCAATTTGTAGAACCTCTTTCAAAAGACCGGATGAGAACATTGTATAATTAAAAATTATCCTTTGAAAAACTCAGCGAAAACGTAATTCATGAAACTTTACAGAAATTACAAAAATTTAACACTGATTTGACTAGTGCGAAGTACGCCAATCTTATTAACCTTTTGGGTACACATTTATTTGAAAATTTCTTTGCACTTGGAGCACATTTAATTTTGTGGGCAAATAAAAGCAGTAGATTTTATGCCAGAATTAATTTATTTCGTATTATTGATTATATGTACTTCTACATAATATTGAAATAATTTTAGGCAGTTAGTATTACAAAATACTTTTAAAACAAATATACTCTAGTTACAATAAATAGCAAATTATTAATAATTTTTCACGAGAAGATTCACTATCACTGCTTGATAAGCATCTTGTACGTATTTTACGTCTTGGAATAATTTCACTATCATTATCACCTTCTAGTTTGATATATTCTTCATCATTTTCATTTTGAAAAATTTCTTCATCAGATTGTTCAAGATCATTACTTTCATTAAAACTGTCGCTATCACTTTGATAAAATATATTTTCTATTTCTGCCATTATGGGGTAGTGTATCCCAAGCAAGGTCTACCAAAATACCTAAATTATTTGTTCTGTTGCAACAAATACGCATTACTTTGAAATAAACCAGAATGAACTAGTTAAATCTCGTCTCAGTTTCAACGAAGTTTCAGAACGTCATGTGCGTCTTTGCCCAAATAAATGCATGATGTTCTGATACGTCAAATGTAGCCAATAGGTTTAATACACTGCAAAATAATAATTATGTGTTTGTAGCATGATAGTGATCTAGAAGACGACTCCAAAGATCCGGACGATCCAGACGAACCCGAAGACAGCGCAATGATACGGTATGTGAGAGAGATAAAAAGGAAGATACCATCCATAACGATTATTATTCTACGCATAGTCACTTTTCAGTTATTACAGAAGTTATCGAACTTGAAAACGTCCGAACACAGTAAACATTCAGTAGAGTCGCAGCCTAGAATCGACACTGTCGTGTCTACAATATCATCTTTTAAAGGTAAAATTGCTTTTCTATTTACCAACAAAAGCATAATCTCATTTTGGTAAATTTGTGACCATCGCGGTTGTATTTCCATGTAACATTTTTCGAAAATTATTTCTGTCATTGGTTCTATTTCAAGAGTACTTAATACGTATACTTTCATACATATTTATAGGTGGAGGAACAAGGGCTCTTGCAATTACAGATGCACTAATTTACATGCTCGTAAAGGACGACATGTCACTGAGTATGACCGAGAAAATGGGCTTTCAGTATGTCCTCAGTGTTGCCGCACCGTTGTATAAAACTCCAAAACGCACTACAGTAACGGATCTTATTGACCGCAAGTACGAAGTTCTTTCTGCGATCATCAAAGAAAAATTGGTTGAAATTCCTGATTTCACGCTGACGACCGATGTCTGGACAGACACCATGAATTTTATCAGTTATTTAGGCTTCTCTGTTCACTTTATCGAGGACGGTAATCTCTCGTCTTTAATTCTAGGCGTTGTCGAATTAAGCGAGCGTCACACTGCCGAGTATCGTTAAAAAAACCTTCTGATCGGTATGCGAAGAATGGAAAATTCCAATCAACAAAGTTACTGCTGTGGTAACAGATAACGATGCTAATATAGTTAAGGCAGCGTGCGACATATTCGGTTCGAGTCGTCACTTGCCATGTTTCGTCCATTCATTGAATTTAGTCCTAACTAAAATTACTGCTGTCTAATCTCTGAAAGAGTTGATAGTGAAAGTCAAAACAATCGTTACGTATTTTAGACACCAACTGCCGCTGACGAACTACGAATAGCACAGCTACGAAACTCCTCTTTGTGTCTGATTCAGAACGTTGTGACCAGATGGAATTCGACATTTTATATGCTCCAACGATTTCTCAATCTCACTGACGTAGTCAGTTCGGTGCTGCTGACACTGCCTCTTTCTCCACTTATGCTGACTGATTCAGAAGTGACAATTATTCACAAAATATTGGAAAATATTCGACCGATCGAAGTCGTTACGAAAGAGATATGAGATCAGACGTATGTAACTCGTAGTTAAATTATACCGATCATATACTGTTTAAAAAAGTCCTTTCGAAAACCTCGAGACTTTATCCGAAATCGGGAAATCTTTCAAAAACGAACTGATCACTGAAATTGACAGACGCTACAAGTGTGTGGACTTAAATTCCTTGATCACAATTCCTACGGTACTTGTTCCAGATTCAAGCTCTTACATTTTCCCGGTGCTATTTCGCGCGCAAAAATGATTGACAAAATTAACATTCTTTTGAAGTGAGATAAGTCCAGTACGTCCGTTGAAGAATTTAACGATGTTGCAATGAAAAATTAAAACACGGTTTGGAAATTTCATATTGAACTATTAAAACAAAAGAAGGTTTACAGAACTAGAGGCACTTGATTTTGGAAGTTTAGACCCGGATCTTAAACAGTATCTAGCAAAAAACACATTGTCGTTAGAAGCGGACTCAATTAGAGATTGATCTGAAAAGAAAGAAAATTGCCCTGACCTGATTTGGGTAAACAATCAATAAAGCATGTTCCAATAAATAACAAACTATTACTCGTCATAATCGGACTGATATTATGGTTCATTCCTTTTAAAAACTGAACGATAGAATATTTTATTGAACACCGAGTCTAGTCTTATTTCAGTCTACTAATCTTATTTCACTTAAGCGCATTATGATTTAAAAATAGTCTAACAAATCTGTTGACTTATTGATAAAGAACTTTTTATGTATTGGCTATGTAATATTATGATAAAAAAACGTTGTTACACTTTAAATAAAATTTTTTATATTTCTATTCACAAATAAACCAAGAATTAAAGTTTTCATCGTAATAATTCGATTGTATAAGGTAAATTTACAAAATTAAATAATATATGAAATCGATTTTCGACGAATCGATATTTTTGTGCTCGATATTTCTCAAAATCGATACAATGGAGCACAATTCGACACAATTCGGAGTATCGATATTTCATCGACGATCTGGCAACACTAGTCGCTGTACTATTACCGACCTCAAAAGCGATGGCGGGCTTATATGCTGGTACATTTATAATAGTATGGTGGTGTTAAGCCTTAGCTAGTGAAGCTGCTAGGGCGTAGATATAATTTGAATGTGGTCTACCATTAAAACGCTAGGCGTATCTGTTCCCTGGGTTATTGGGGATGGATTAAGGTTGTTAAGAGATTCGTAGATTGGGTCACTTCAAAGAGTGAGTTGTTTATTTATATTGTGGATGCGAATGAGGAGCGACACGTATCCTTAATTCGTTACAATTAAATTTTATATAAGGAATTAGTTAACTTACAGATATTGTAGTTATGTTATTGGTTTGTAGAGTTCGGAGAATTGCACTGTATGAGTTCTTTCTTAGGCACTCCGATGTCTGTCGTTGCACTCGCGATAGATTTGAACGAACGCTCACCACGGTGACTTCCCTGGCCCTCGGGTGGGAAGGTTTGGTCACTTGGATCCGAAATCACGTACGATACTATCAGCGGAGGAACGAGCAAGACTCGATGATTTCGACGGTAGCTCCTGGAGGAGTTCCGTCGGTTGCCAAGATTCGCGAAAGACTGCTCTTCGATTTCGAATACTGCAGGTGCATTAGCTCCGAATTTGGGGACAATGCACAGCAATATTGATGAGCTTGCATGGGGAGTCTTGCTTCATACCTCGCGCTGGCATGTAGTGTGAGCGCGTGGCCTGCTACTCAGCGTTCGAGGATTTATATGAGGCAATCGAAAAGTTCGATGTGCCGAAAAGAATTTACTGATTGCATTTACTTGAGTCGATTCACTTTAGGATATAACAGTGGTGCAGTCCAAGGGTGGAGTCGATAGAATTCAGAAATTTTTTCACAGACCTGATAAAATCTAAAAGACATTTTCCGTTCCTTTCTTTTATTAGGATATTCAATAAGTTCTCCCTGGTTTTTCGTGAAAATTAATGGTTTTTTTTAAATTAGTAAAAAACATGTCACTTAAAGTATTGTCTATCGCTAACCACTACTTTTTCCCAACTTTCTGGTAGCATATGAATTTCACGTCGGAAAAATACGTCTTTTGAGGCTATCCAAGAGTCGACCTATTTTTTTGGCAACTTCATAAGAATGGAAGTGCTGCTCAGCCAGGCCATGTGCCACCTGTGTGAAGTTAGTGCAGCACTTTTCGAGATTTCTAATTTTGAAAATTGTGCTACATTTGTGCCGTTAATCCAAAGTCGATAACTTTAACCGTTTTCGAAAAAATTTAAAAAAAAAACTAAATTTTCGCCAGCTCAGCACTTTTCGAATTTTTTATTTTTGAAAATTGTACTGAATTGTACTACATTTGTGCTAACTTGTGCCGTTAACCCCAAGTCGATAACTTTAACAGTTTTCGAAAAAATTGAAAAATTGTGGTAATTCTTCGCTTGTGCTACTCCATAAAAGCCGTGAAAATCAGAATTTCGAAAAACTAAATGTTGTGCTGTGTTGTGCTAGGCGAGCACAACAAGTTTCCCTTATGACAAAACCTTCTCAGAGCAACCCTTCACGGTATTCCGTGAGGGTTGCATTTTTGCATTACTCCGAAACCATGAAAACCAGATTTTTGAAAATCTAAATGTTGTGTTGGATTGTGCTACGCGAGCACAACAAGTTTCCCTTATGGCAAAACCTGCTCAGAGCAATATATGTCAATGTTCCATACACGGTACCTGTATCCGTTGATTCAAAAGTAAAAGAAGGCTAAATTTTGAAAAACCAAGAGTGTGCTATGTTGTGCTACAAGAGCTTCATTTGAAGACAGGGCAAAATTGGCAATAACCATTCAAAAATAGACAAAATTAAATGAAATTGATATTAATATTTAACCTCGCTCAACTTGATCTAAATAAAAAATTTAAGGGTTGTTCTGAGAAGATTTTGCCATAAGGGAAACTTGTTGTGCTCGCCTAGCACAACACAGCACAACATTTAGTTTTTCGAAATTCTGATTTTCACGGCTTTTATGGAGTAGCACAAGCGAAGAATTACCACAACAATTTTTAAATTATTTCGAAAACTGTTAAAGTTATCGACTTCGGGTTAACGGCACAAATTAGCACAAATGTAGCACAATTCAGCACAATTTTCAAAAATAAAAAATTCAAAAAGTGCTGAGCTGGCGAAAATTTAGTTTTTTTTTTAATTTTTTCGAAAACCGTTAAAGTTATCGACTTTGGATTAACGGCAAAAATTAGCACAAATGTAACACAATTCAGCACAATTGTAAAAATTAGAAAATTCGAAAAGTGCTGGGCTCACTTCACACAGGTCCATGTGCCGTCAATCGGAATGGGTGATAATTCGTAGGGGCAATGTCTGGTGAATATGACGGGTAGGACTTCTCATTTAAGCGTTTCCAAGTAGGTTTTCACTGGTTTGCAACATGTGCTCGAATTCCTTCAATGTTGGGCTCAAACGTATCAATTTTAGTCGATAGCGATCTCCCGTGATGGTTTCGTTCGGTTTGAGCAGCTCATAATAAACTACACCTAATTGATCCCACCAAATACAGAGCAGAAGCTTGAAACCATGGATATTCGGCTTTGCCGACGATGTTGATGCATGGCCGCGCTTATCCCACGATTTTCTACGCTTAGGATTATCGTAGTGTATCCACTTTTCATCGCCAGTCACGATAAGATGCAAAAAACCTTTTCTTTTCTGCCGTTGAAACAGCTGTTCACACGTGAAAAGATGCCGTTCGACGATTCTCGGCTTCAACTCGTACGGCATCCAATGTTTTTGCTTTTGAATCATTCCTAATGCTTTCAAAAATTTCGAAAATGATGTGTGATCAACTCCTAATGATTCTGCAAGTTCAGCTGTTACGTCCGACGCAACTACACCCCCAAAATTTCCACCCAAACGCCCCTGCTCTGTTAGGAAGTCGTACGTAATCAGGCCTTACGCGCACCTAGCTCCTCCTTAGTATAAGTTAGCAATAAGATAGTAATAACCTTAGTATTGTAAGTCCATGGGA
>JARQTJ010000624.1:1349415-1380639 GCA_030142635.1 Trachelus troglodyta | reverse complement strand
GACATCAGATTTTCGAATTTGTGTACCGGTTCACCGCAAATCTCAAACGTGCATCTGGGCTGATACACTCTGTATATAGAGTGAATGTATAAATGTCCGTATGAAGTCGTACCAAGAAACAGTCTAAAAATTCTAGAGTATGCTTCAAATAGTTAGATCGTCATAATCATAACAGTAAACGATATAACAGACAGATAAGAATTAAAGATGAAAGCATACCTATAGTGATTATTAAAAAAAAGCGACAATACAGTAGCGGAAACGGCACAGGTCAAACAGTTACGGTAGAATGTAAATTCACGGCCAAAAGCTGTAGCGAACAATTCGAAATGTCATTTTGCTTGCGTGCTTGCGTGTATTTAATGAATAATATATTTATTTATATCATTAACGGGAAGAACTGTGGTATTACTGGTTTGCCTAAAACGGATTATTTATTTATGCTTATAAATGATCTATATTAAAAATCACCAAAATCCAGTTCGATCTATCGTTAGAAAGAGGACTAGATGCCTCCAGGAGTTTAGCATCTTTTACGTCCTGACGACTTCGTTCGGTTATTTCTATGTTAACAGTTAGTCGTGTCAGCGCCATAAAGTATAATAAACTAAAAAATTGGTATTCTTTATTTCAACAATCAATGTGTTTAATATCCTGGCGAAAGGTCAGAGTGTAAAGCAGTTACATGCGAAATTGGATTCAATAAAAATAGTATCGTCGTTGTTATTAACACGAGGAAAATTATTTAATGATGATATATAATTTCAATAAGGAAATATTATTCTATGTAGAAAATAAATAAATAACAAGCCGAGCACTGTTATCACGGTAAAGTGTATGATTGTTAATTTTAAATATTTTTTTCTGGCTTCCTCAACCGTACTCATAGGATCTTTCAATATGTATACCCTGACTCCGCGCCAAAAATTCATTAGATATATATCCCATGAGATGTTACGTAAATCACAGAAAAATAATTTCTTATCAGTGTCATTCAATCTGTCCCATAGTTGACGACTTCTCGTAGTATGAAACTTCCACTCGTTCATGATAAAGTATCTGAAAACGCTCCTGAACTGGTGCGCCTTGAAATAGACGGGCAACGCCCTGAAAATACGAGAATATTCATTTTTACGATTAATTAAGAATTTTCATTATAATTCGTAAATCGAATGGCGCACAGTACCGATTATACTTACATTACTTTTTGCAGAGTCAGAAGGCGATAAGCGTCGAATAAAAGGCATGGCATAAAATGAATGAAAAAATCGAAAATACGAAGAAGAATATAATTATTTATATGCACTACCCAATAGTACGATATTGCTCTTGCAGATGGATAACTTTTCGCGTAAGTCAATACCATAGTGTCCATTTCTTTATAACTTATAGGGTTTTCTGTACTGGTAGCAAAATTATAAACAGGAGGATCTTCGTCCTTAGACCTGGGACTGAAAAAGAGAAAGAAAATTTTACATCATCGTATCGAGTTTTATTTAAATTTTTATGTACATACTTTAGTGCGATATCCCATGTACACGCTAATATTGCATTTGCACACATATCGACAGGAACAACATCGGCAATCATATCCACATTTGATTCTGTCAAGTGTACAAAACCAAGTGATACGGCAGCACCGTAAGCAAGTAAGCCGCTAAAACTATCGGTCCAATTTTTCAAAGGTTCTTTGTATGTCGAAAGTACTATTGTAATGGAAAATATGTAATAATAATTTTAGTTTAAGTATACGTATATGAAGAATAATGAATTTTACTCTTATTTGAACTTGCCCATGGATGGTCTGAAAATTCCTACAGGCAGAGTTTTTCCGTATTCTTTGACTAAATTTTCTGCAAGGGCCTTGGAGAATGTATACGAGTTCGGCCATTTTCCTATTATACTCTTTTGAGTTTCCTCGCTCATTGTCGATCTTGAGTCAGCTCGAATAACATCGTACACCATTTCCATATCGATAGGCAAAGGATAAAATTTCTCCTCGATTTCGTGCAGATAACAATGCGAATATGTGGTGGATACGTATACACAAGCTTTGAGATTCTTGCATTCGCTAGCCAGGGTTAAAATCTCTTTGGTACCAATGACATTAATTTGAAGCATGCGGCTGAGTCTTTCGCCTAATTTGACATTAGCTGCCGAGTGGATGATAAAGTTTATCTCGTTGATAAGAGTATTACGACTTTCTTGTGAAATACCAAGACCCTCCAGAGCGCAATCACCAGGAATAACAACAACTTTGCTCTCCCATTGAGGATTGATTTTTTTCATTTTGTCAAATAGCTAATGACAATTAGGGGGTTCACAATTTGGTTAAAAATAACTTTTTTGATAATTTTAATATTCCATGACTCACCTCATTGTTAAAATATCGTTTTATCCTTTCCTCGGAGGACCATTGCTTTTTTGGTCTTACAAGAATATAAATACTTTTGATATCCGGGCAACATCTTAACAGTTTTTCAATCGTGGCTTTTCCCACATAACCTGTACCACCGGTGATAAATATGACTTGACCCGTAAAAAATTTTCGAATTTTACTCTTACTCTCGTCTATGTAAATGTCATTATCATCCGGACTTTCTATTTTCTTGTACAATTCATCGATCAGAGATAATTGTGATTCTTCGTCTGGTATGTCACTCAAATTCTTTGCGGATGTACACATTGTTTATTCAATTATTGAGAGAAGCGTTCTCAGATCTTATTTTCACGTGAAAAATATCAAACATACTGAATTCAATATGTGATCCTCGTACTTATATATACTTGATGTAATATAAAATGAGACAATAAATATTTAAAAGTTTGCGCATTAGTCAGCAATGTGAATTTCAGGGAAACAGCAATGAATCGTTTCATGAGCATAATTTATATTTATGAAGAAATGTGATTGCCATATTCATTTAAGTATTATGTTTTTAATTATCTGCGAGTAAGTGTACTGTAGAAGGGCCATCTTAAAATGATTAACAACATAGCAAAATTCCTTGGATTTCTAGTATAAAACGTAGGTCAATGCTTAAAAATCGAAAATTCAATATGTAAATATACTGGTTTATTCAGAAATACTGCACCGTCTGAAGGTGGCTTTACCGATAGAAATAAAATGGATAAGCTAACTTAAATTCACTGAATAACCGAATTTATGTAAAAAGGAATAAGTCACCTTTAACATAATTTAATTAAGTCTATTCCCTAGTCATTGTATCTTAGTGCGTCATTACATCCACATCCATGGCTAGACATGGGTATTGTCTTGGATAGAGGATATCGTTATGTCAGTCATAATTTTATATTTTTAAGGTAACTATTTATACATCTCGCTATATAATCTTCCTTTTTTTCTTTTCTAATTTGTACGTAACTGCTAGAACCTAAACTTTGTTATATAATGTATATAGCAACGATTGTTTATGTTAATACAGATTCCTACCTGAGGAAGACCCCCAAAGGAGTCGAAACGTTGTAGAAAACTTAATCTCTTTATTCACCTGGCTGCTTGGTCGACATCCTGACAGGATACTCTCCTGTAAACTCCAAATAAAAAAAAGGAGTAAGGAATGTTTTCAAATTATTAAACTCAAATATCCTTTTTTGGGGGTACATATATAATATGTATTTTGGTAGTTACAAAAATTTGTACAATACTACACATAGCCATGTAAATTGATCCTGATTAACAATACATTATAACAATAGTCTCAGTTACATATCACATATGTATACGTATATGTATCATTACATTCATTGGAACTATTACGTCATTAATTACACTTTTATCCATCCATAACATCAAGATATACTATTTATATACTAAATATATCATATGTATATTGGTATAATTCTAAGGGATTCTATAAATAGGAAAAAACATTGTGTAAACTAAATTCTCGTGAAATGTACGTAAAATATAAATGCTATTCATGGTCTCGAAGTACGTATTATTGCTTTATTGGAAATAAACTAATTATTCTGTGCAATCTCCAACTCACCGGATTCCTCGATACTAGAATAAGGTATATTTATTGAGTACGATTCTACATGTTGCGGCATGTCCACATATCGCTGTATAACAGAACTCTCTACATTTTGTTCATGCACCGCAACGTGTTTAAGAATTTCCTTTTTAGTCACAAACACCTCATCACACTGTTCGCAGCGAATTGATTTAACACGATGAGTTTTCGTATGCTTGAGCATATCATTTTTCTGCGAAAAATTTCGACCACATACGACACACGCGAATGGTTTAACGCCAGTATGAATACGTTCGTGAACATTAAGTGCGCCTTTACGTGTAAAGCCTTTATTGCAATATGGACATACGTGGGGCCTAGCTTCTGAATGTATCTTCATATGTTGACTAAGATTACTCGAACATCTGTACTGCATGTTACATATTTTACATACGTAAGGTCGTTCGCCAGTATGAATACGTTCGTGTATCAATCTCGCCTCTTTGGAGACGAAGGAATCTCCACAAAATTGACACATATGTGGTCGTTCTGAGGAGTGTATAGATTTTTTGTGATACGTTAATGAACTCTTGCTTGCCAATTTTTTCCCACACTCGTCACACTCGACACTAACTTTCTCACCTGTGTGTGACCTTTCATGGTTCAACCAAATAGCACGTTTCAGAAATACTCTAGCACAGATTCTGCACTGCCATACTGCCTTATCGATGGCTTTCTTCTTTACACTTTTCATTATGTCTTCTTCGGAATGTTCCTTTCTGTGAATTTTTAAATCACTCATTGATTTACATCTATGTTCGCATACCTATAAGAAAGAGTGTATTACTAAGATTGCTTGATATATCTTCGTGTATAACAATTAAAGACCAATACATACGCTACAAGTATATACTCCATCTTGGGTACTGTGTCTCTTAAAATGCGTATTCATGTTCCCTCTGCGATTAAATGTAACGCCGCAAATTGGACAAGCAAATTTATTTAATCCATGGGACAATTTATGTTGGCGCAATTGTATTCTTTTGTAGAAAGCCTTGCCGCATTGCTCGCAACCATATGGTTTATTACCATTGTGCTGATTCATATGCTCATTTAGATGAAATCTGGAGAAATTATGTATATAAAAATATTTTCCATTACGTTAGGCGTGTATCCTGATTCTTACCTAGATCTAAATGCATTGCCACAGAGTTCACAAACATGACGCTTCTTTTTAGACTCCTCCAAGTGAATTCTTTTGTGCCCTCTCAAATTATTCGAGTGCTTAAAACTTTTTCCACATAGATCACAAAGGAAGGGTTTATCTAATCTATGCGTGGCTTCGTGAACGTCTAAACTGGACCATTTCTCATATGCTTTGTCACAAATATTGCATTTAAATAATGTTTGACCATCATGATACTCCATTATGTGATTTTGCAATTCTTTTCGCGTATGAAACGTAGCTTGACAGTAACCACATCTTCTTACTGGAGTGGTTACATTATTTACAGAGATGTGCAATTGTTCGTGAAGAACACATTCCTCCTTGTTTGGAAATTGTTGGTCACAAATATGACAGCTGTATTGCACGAATGGCTGACAACAGGATATTTCATGATCTTGAAGAAGAGACTCTGTCTCAAAAACTTTTCCACACACATCGCATGATTTCATACTGAACTGAAAATCTATTGTACTAGTCGGTTGTGTTGCCAAATTATCAGAATTGGATGTTTCCTTTTGCTGTTTTAAATCTAGCGCATCTCCACCATCGCATAAAATTTTATGATTTTCAAATATCTCTACCGTTTTAAATGTATCTTTACATAATAAACATATGAGATTACTCTCTTCTTTATTGTGGACAATTTTTTGAGCCTCTGAAACATTCTCGATTTCGCATTCATTTTCTTTGTTTTTGATGCCTTTAAATACGTGAAATAAATCGCTCAAATCGGAATGCACTTCACTTGTTGAATCAACTGTAAATTTCAACTTATTTACATCATTACCATTCAACCCGCTAACCGCTATTTGTGCAATTGGGGTATGTTCCAAATCTGCAGTCGCTGAACATTTGTTTAGATTACATTCCACTTTGTTAGTAGCTGCTGATTCCTCATTTTTTTTTGATACAAGAGATATTGTTTCACTTTGAATTGTATCACTGCCACAAATTTCCTCAGCCACTTCTATTGAACATTCTTCCACCAACTCATTGAATCTCTTATCGTATTCTGCCTGCAATAATGATATAAACACATATATTTTTAATACAGTGCCCTGTAAATATATTTTAAGTATAAGTATTAACATACTAACCATTCCTTCAATATTTAAGAACCGTCTGAATCGCATGTTAGTTTTTAAACACGTTGTGACCAGTGAATGTGTAACTTCCAATTTGTTATAACAATTGAGACAAAGTCTTTGTGGCATTATGTCTTCAACATCAATGGATATTGGCATATGCAATTGTATTTTATAGCGTAGCTTTAATTCAATGCCTTTTGCAGAAAATATTTCTATCCCATCTGATGCTTCATCACCACATAATCGACACAAACTAGAAAATCCTATTGCCACACTGCTGTACTGCTCTATTTCAGTATTTATATCACAGTATCTGAGAGCATCATTATCAGATGTCTCTGATGAAACACATCTATTAAAGATAGTTATTGTGTTACTTTTTTCATCAACAGATTCATGGTTGAGTACTCTGGCATGAAAATTGGTATTAAGTGCCATATTATCTGTTCCCTCAATATTATTCATTGAATTTAAAGAGCTGTCGCATGATTGTATATTGTCCTTACTATGTTGGTTTTCATATTCAGGTGCCTTTTCAGAAGTTATGGTTGTTAATGGGGCTATTACAGGTTCCATTTGAAACAGAGTTGGAACTGTGCCTTGAGCAATCGTGATTGATTTACATTTGCTAATAAAACAATGATCTTCTATATGATGTGAGCATATATAGTAATTACTATGCAGTTCCTCATTAGATTTGCTCAACAAATCCAGTCGGCTACAGTTATGAGCCCATAGTTTTGACCTATAGAAGAATGATATATATACATAAATTAAGTATCTACAAACTATGACTATATTATACCTAACGATAGTAAGCAAACATTTAAATCTGCTATAAATAATTTTATCAGTTAAATAAATAACCTCGGTGCGAACTAAAAACTCACGTATCATTATTTGGAAAACTTATAAAAATGACATTCGTCGAATCCTCTTCCTCGGAAGCATATTTACACGTTGTCGAAGCACAAACTATCTTCATATTTTTAGTAACTGGATCCCTAGGATTATTTGCATATCTTTTCAGATAAACAAAGCATTTGTATTACCATTGATTACCATCAATTACATTAAGACAGAGTAAACATAGAACCTCCAGGCCATAGTCTCGTTAAGAAACTGCGAGACTTGACAATAATTGTACTTAAGTATAAATAACAGGATCCATAAGTGATTTCACATCAACTGAATTGTGAAAATGTTATTAATAACCCTTATTTCATTAAATAATAAATTGTTGCAACATCTGTAAAAAGCATAATACAACGTTCACAGTTGCCTTTTCAAAAGAAGATAACTGGTACATGTGAATACACCTAAGGGAGAAACTGACGAAGCTCGCTGTGGCGAATCAAATGCTATTTGCTCCGGAAATACATTAAGTCTGCTCTCTCGTTACCTACACTTTCTGCACTTATCAAAAAGTGCAGATTCTCATTGGTTACTAATAAATATCAGTTAATTATAAAAATATAGAAAGTTTAGGTAACGAGAACAGTCCTATTTTCTCACTTTTTCTCTCTCTCTAATGTAACTTTTAAGGTGTGTTCCAAAATCTTGCTGCGAGTTGTACTACGAGTATTTTGAGTGCTGCCAACTCATCAATGTGTCCCTATTTATTCATATGTGTTTGACTAACGTCCGAGAAAACAGGCGAAGAAAATGGACGTAAGCCAAACAATAAATTCCCGGCATTCATATTAAATTTTAGAACACACGCTAAGCAGCATTCACATTTAATATCGGGGAATTACCTATATCACTAGGCTACTCATAATTTTATTTTCAATTTAAACATTATCAGTTCTCTTTGAGTATCATGAATTTATGCAGTATTCCTTTTTGTAAAATGCTGTAGGATTCTCATTTTATAGTTTGTATTTATATTACATTTAAAGAAGGAAAATTATGGTCTTATCAAGAGAAAGGTGTCTTCTTTTCTTTCTGCAGTTGGTCATCGTGTCTATAGCAGACTACTCAATACGAATAGCGTTAACCGTTTTACCGACTTATAAAAGCGTTGTACGGAATGTCAATACGTATAAAATAAAGTAGGTTGTCAATTATTAATCAAGGTTAATTGGTACTGACAATTAAGGTAAAACAGAGCCGTATTTTAATCTTGAATTTTGCAAACGTGTTGCATACGTGGCAGGCTTCTTGACCAATAGGAGTACGCATGAGTTCGATAGGCGTGGCTTCGAAACTCGTACATTCGCTTCGTACGTCCGGCCGCCATAATTCTTAAGAAGAGATCGTCGTGTGTGAATTTCTGATCGTGTTCTTCCATCGGGAACAAAGTACGTTCCTTATCGCACGTTCCCCACACGGAAAGTCTAACCAAAAGAATCCTCTGTAAGCTGTGGAAGAGTGTGAGTGTTTTCTATCATTGGAAAGTCTAGTGAAAATTTAACGATCTGATCGTTTTTGCCGGTACTGTGGAAAATTCTTGATCGTTAGGACTGTCTAGTGGATACTGCCGGCAAGAGCTTGCTGACGTCTTGCTCTGTCATCCATATGTCATTTCTTTCTTGAATTTAATACTTTGTAATGTTTGGCGTATTAACATATTACCTGGTCTGGTAAAAACGTTGAATTTCGCGATATAAATAATGGTTACACAGAATCAGTCGGCCAGTTGTATCGGCAATTATCTGTTAACGTTTCTTGTTGTGTTCGAATAGTGTTCATTGGCTGATTATGTGATTATTTCTGTTCTCGTAAATAGTGCAGTTTCAGTGTTTCGATATACAAAATTTCTAGCTGCTTTGATATTACTCGTTAGAAGGCTATTAATTTGTAGATTTGCAGAAATGACGTACTTTAATTGCTACTGATGTAAAACTTTAAGCCGTACGTGAGAGAATCAAAGGAAGTGAACATTACACGATTAACAAAGGACTAGATACATAAGAGCAGTTTTGAAGTGTATTATTATTGAAGCATTTAATTTGTACAGAGAAGAGGATAAGAATTAGCGACATGGATCTTCAGACAGGATTGGTTTGTGTTGGAGTGGTTGTGATCTCAGCTGCAGTTATTCTTCTTGTGTCAATGTTTGGCATTAAAGAAAAATCTTATGAAGAAGCCATAGCTGAACAACGCAAACTTCCCGACGATCTACTGCTTGGTAAGAGACGTCTTTCGGTTTTTTGGTTCATTTCGTTTTTTGAAGCGGATTCCATTTCAGTCGGTAATTTTTATTAGCCTTATTTAAATGTTTTTTTAAATTATTATTTTTGACACTCCCTGTGAATTTAATTTTAACGAGACAATATTTATCATTGTTTTGAAATGTATGTTGCTCATTTTTTAATACTTTATATAATTTCTTTAATGAAGTAACAAATATATTGTTATGATATATATATATATATATATATATATATATATATATATATATATATGTGTGTGTCGTATCATAATGAGACTTTATTATCACGTATCTACATGTTCTTTGAGCTGTACAAACAAAATTATTTATCATTTGTTGTCATACTGCTGGTTCAAATATGCACCATTTCCCTGTGTATTTCTTAGGTACAGGAAATAAGCATGATAATTAATAGTTAGTAAAATACTAATTTTTGAAGAAATGTCTATTCCTTTGATTTATTACTCTTTTTCTCCTATATCATACATTTAAACTTCTTATCCAAAGTTTTTGTATTATCCTGACAGTGATCCCATTAAGTATATTTAAACTTTTAATTTATGGTGGTTAGTCTTTCTAATTACACATTGAGCACATGTATAAGATTCTTATGAAGCTTGATATATTTAGGTAAAAAGGATAAGGGGAAAGAAAAGAAACATAAAAACAAGGCTGGAAAGAAAGTAAAGGAGAAGAAGGAAGAGAAGGATGAAAAAGAAGAAGAAAAGTCTGAGCATGTCCAATTTGAAGAAACTCCTGAAATTTTGCCACCTGAGCCGTCTACTCAGGTAAGAAATTTTATATGCTCAGAGTTTTGTAAATATCAGTTTGTAACATTTCTGATACTGCAATGTTTTAGACATATATGCAAGACTTATATTTAGTGTTAATTATTTTTATCTGATATTAAGTCCCTTTTGGGACATAGGTGTGAACAGTTGATCAATAATAATAGCATTCAAGGATATGTGACTTTTTATGTTAAACAAAATGTTTTCAAGCTAATGATCAACTTATATATTTTATTTTGATTCAGCATCACTTTAGATCAATTATAAAATATTAGTTTTATCAGATAGTTCTATTACTTTTTAGGGCTTAGGAAAATTATGTATAACAATTTTTGTCTTACAATTTAAAAACAAGTACAGGTATTTTAAGCTGAATAACATGTATAGTATTCATGGTCTCTTATTCTTGTCTATTTCATGCATGAAATATGGTACTTTAGTTTCATATCAAATGTCACACACGTGGGTCATCTACAAGGTCTTCAAAATCAAGTATAACTATGTGACTCACAATGTAACTAATTTTTTTCCTATACAATCCAAATACATTCTCCTATTGTGAGATAAAATATTAATTTTTCTTCATGGAAGGAAATATCTCAATGGTAAAAACAAGTGCTGTTCCTAGAAAGATGGCATCATAATCCCACAAATAATACTTAATGACTCATAATTATTGAGAAACTATGGGTAGTAGCTTATGTTTTATTTCTACCACAAAAAAAGAGAAAATAAAATAAACATGCATAAATTTTGGAGCTGTGTCTTGCTATTAGTTTTACTTCTTATTTATTTTTAGTTGTGTATAGACCTTATTGCCCATGTTCTAACAAATTAATGGATGTAGACCTTATTTACACTGATGCATACTAAAGACTGTCTCACTTTATTTCTATATGAGGAGGTGAGATGGCTCGATCTTAATTCGTTTATTAAAAGCCTGATGTAAATAAGGCCATAGTCGATTAACTTATTAATATGCCAGTCATTATATTGCAAATTATAAATTGCTATTCTATTAATGAAGGGTCTAATATTTGAGATTTGCAAGAACTGTAACATGTTTTCAAACAAGAGATAATATATAAAGAAATTACAGAATCAAATTTGGTACTCTGATATATATAGTTTCACAATTAACAACATATATCCATACCGTTTATTTGTATAAACATACCATAAATATCTACAATATTTGATGTCTCATCACTTATCTCTTTCATTGCATATATGCTAAACGTGCGTACAAAGAAGTCGAATTGTTTTTCCAAGTGCTGTAGAAATTACTGGTATCATTTACTTCTAAAAATATTGCTTATATTGATACATTAATTTCGTGTTATCTCCTAAATATTAGAAATGTTTCAATTTGTTCTGAGAATATTAACGTAAATTTAGCAATGCCATTCTTTAATGCCATGAACAATTTTTAAACAATAATTTTGCTAAGCTTACGATGTTTTCATATTCCATGATATCAATCAATTGTTTGAAACTTTTTCAAATGTCATCATAGCTTACGGTATCGATTTCGTACTATACGTGAAGAAAATTTCGCATATGTTAATTATATTCGTTCAAATATTCGATTAAATAGTTCCGACGTAATTTTTATGAAGTAACAAAATGATAATTTTGGATAATATATGTTTTTTATAGAAAAAATATGGCCTGGTAAGTTTAAAAAAGGCTCTGACGCATCCGCAATATTTCTCATGTTCTTAACGTAAACGGAAAGCAGATTGTATTCACTGAATATGAAAAAACTCATTGATAAATGTATTCAACAATCAAAGATCATATTCTATAAATAGCTGTAGCATGTATCCTCGGAATGACCTGATTTCCCGGCTGTTTGTATTTTATCGTTACGCTAAAGTAGTCTTATTTCATCAATTTGATAATCGAAAGTAATTTTATTTATTTCAAATAATCTCTTTTGACAGAAGTAGCTACGATACAAAGTTGTCGAAAAAAAATAATTTTACAAAAGACTCGGAATCTTAAGAGAGAATTGAATTGTAGCTTATTTGGATAGTTAACTGTTGCCGTTAAACATAAACTCGCTCAATGAATTTGCATTTATTCAATTCCGTACTTAATATATAATATTTCATTCAACAGTTTTCGTAAACTGTCGAAAATATGGCCTCATATTCATCAAACTTTCGTGACGAAGAAAAGTCAGGCAACTAATGTTCTGTTCATTCTGGAAGACGAAGGCACAGAGGTATCAAAATATATTGAAAACCTAACAATATCCATTGAATTTGTCCAATGCCAGTTATAAGAGTCTGTCAGACATTCGAAATAAATTACATATCGAGGCGAAAAAAGGATTAGCAATGACGTGATAATTGACGTATGCAGTAAGATTAACCAATTATGATAAGACACACTAACTGCTTTTCACGCTGTTTATTTTTAAGAAATATTTTTTGTCTCTTGTCTATGCACATCTTCACGCGCGATGCAGGAATAATATTCGTATATTGTTATATTCCATATGGTTATGCATTATTATACTGAATGTTTGGGGAACATTTTTGCTTTCATTGGAAACAGGAGATTGGCAAAGGGAGTAAGAAGAAGAACAAGGTTGAAAAGGTAAAGCCAATCCTTATCAATAAAGATGAGCCAGTGGTCATTGCACCCAAATTAAGTCCTTCGCAGCCTCCTTTGGAGGAAGCCAATCACTTCGACCTAATTCAGCCAAAGGACGACCTTGAACTTATCCGGAATCACAGTGTGAGTGTCTTGCTTCTGGTAGAGTTGGCTATCACTTTAATATCCTAGACATTAGAGTACGTGTCTGTTTCGAAATTTATACTTCTATTGTGCATATTACAATGGTACGCTTCTTGTTTCATACATAAGCCACATGGAATCTTTCTTTTCTAGGAGCTTAACCTTGTAGTTCCTTCATTTACACAATAGCTTTGGTTTATAAACATAAGGGGTATCCTTGAACGAAGCATGATACGGATTTGCATGGACCCAATTTTTTTTGTTCTTCCACAAGTACCTTACAGAATACGTTTTAGCGATCTTCTTTATTTTTGCTTTAGCACAGAAAGGTCTGTTTATAATATTTGTAGATTTTGTTTTCAAAATACCCCTTGTTGAAGAGTATCATCGCAAATGAGGACACAGTCTTGAAGATATATTTATAGCTTAAACATGTTTATTGACAGAGAGAAAATCTTCAACAAATGAGCCAGTCCGAACCAATTGTGAATAAGTCACCGAAAGAAACTCCAACTAGGTCAAAGAAAAACTCGAAGGAAGTGTCCAAGAAAAGAGACGAAAGCAAAGATGAGAAGAAAGAAGTTGTCACTAGTGCCAGCGCGCCTCAGCAGATCAGTAAGGAACTTATAAAGGATGTTAAGGAACAGCAGAAAGAAACTCCAGTGAAAGAGTCGAAGGAAGTCGCAAAGGAAACTGCGTTCCCTGTTCAATCATCGGTCAAAGAAACCAAGAGTAAGAAGAAGAAGAATGACATTTTGGCACAGATTGGTGAGTAAACATTCTCATGTCGCATATCAGTACTCGCTGTATTTTCGTACTTTCGTTCCACAGGATAATTCAATCGCGTTGCATATATTATGTATACATATTTCGCCAAGCCGCATACTTCTGCCTCTCTCAGTATCACAACGTTACAAGATTCCAATTATAACGTGATCTTCAAATTATCAGAAATTTTGGGTGACGTTTGCAAACATAACATGAAATGTTCCTTTTCTACTTTATTAGATTAGCATATGCCTGAAGCATACTTAATCCATGACTCACTATATTTCTAGCTACTTGTCGCGTGTATGTATGTTCGCTTAAGTTATAGCTAATAAAACTCAAACCCATTCAGTACTCCGAGTTAAGTCCGGAGCCGTTAGAAGCTCTAAAACTCACTTCTTACTTTTAGCCAAGAATTCTATTCCTAACGTACAATCATACAATCGAATATTGAAGGTTAGTCGGGATATAGTTTATCAGACTTCGTATGTCGATAGGCACTTGAGATCCTTATTACGCGAAGAAAAATCCATAGAAAACCTAAACTGCTCTTTCATAATTCAAAGTCTCATATCGATTTTACACCTGACCTTATTCTTGTAACAGAAACATAAATCGAAAGCATCGAGCTCTTATTGTCTCCTTGAGCTCGTGTAACTTTTATTGCGTTTCTACAGAGTTCAGTACTGATATATGTTATTTAAGAACGCGATAGTCTACGGTCCATACAAGACTATCTATATTTAGTTCAATCGGGTCTAAAATCATTTTTGTTCGTTTGCCAGTACTTATCAAGGCACTGCTTTTACTACTTACTTTGATATTTCCCATTGCCAACAATCTTACTAATTCATCTTTTATTGTAGGGAAAATGTGCCGGAAACGGCATTGGAAATAACATAAGAAAATGTATGCCATCTCAGACACAATTTTCCCTAATTAAAAATAAACGCTACAACATATAATTCATTTAATTTAATGAAAATACATAAAACTATTTCTGATTATAATCTTGTAATATTAACACTCAATTAGAAAGCCATACCTAATTTCTTTATCGGATTTGTGTATATCCGATCTTTGATGATTAGCATTAATATGAAGCTCTAATGAAAAACCCATTCAGTAATGGTATCATATCACCATTTTTCGCCAATTTTATAAGAGTTCCATGAGTTTCAAAAAGAATTCAGCCAAGCTAAAATCAGGTATATTCTACTGTAGTGCTTTGGAATGTGGCTGAGGTGGAATCAGTCCCCCTCTCCGTCTACTTAGGTCGATGTCCGAACAGTTACCACCAAGGTCTCTTTCATATTAAGAGTAGCTTTCTGCATACATTCTTTTCGATAAAATGTACGACTTAGTATATTACCTTATCGGTGATTTTGTTGCAGTATGATTGTCTAATATTAGCAGCTGTCCGTTTAAAAATTCCGAGCAGGGGTATTAAATAGGATCGAAATAGTTGACCCGTCTCATGGTAATAGCTTAGTCGCATTCATTAACTCACTCTGCCGTTTAAACTATAATTATACCAGTCCAATGTATGCTAATTTTGCGTTAACTGTTTCCTGCTATGACCTAGGTTTCCCAGTGTTTTCGCTGTTAGTCAGACTATAATTAAATATTTATGAATTGGTAGTGATATACTAGTTATTGTGTCTACGCAGGTCTGGAGCAATAATTTACGTAATTTAATCATTGCTTTTATAAACGATATACAAGTTGCATTCATTGTTACTTTTGTTAGGATATTATGGGCAATTCTGTCTGGGTTCTATGAATACAGTTGAGGGGATGTTTGTTTGATTGCAGGTGGAGACAAAGACGGCGTCAACGTTTCTCTATTGATGCCTCTCGTTCAGAAGGCTGAGCTCAGCCGCTCCGAAATTCAAATTCTTATTGATCAGCTTTTGAACAAGCAATTGGATAATCCGTTGGAACACTCAGAATGGACTGAAGGCCGTGCAGATCCCGTAATAAAATTGAAGAAACAACTTGCTGAAAGGGAGAAGGCTCTTGCTGATGAGCATGAAGCCAGTGTTGCCTTTCAGAATAAGTTGAAGGAACTGCGTGCGGAACTTAATGCCGAGCGATCCAGATTGTCTGCCAGCGTCAGACAACTCGAAGAGGCTCTTAACGCAAAGGTTACCGAGGCGCAGACACTTCACACTCGTATGCAACACATCTTAGAGAGTCATGCCGCCGAAAAACAAGGTTTTGCACGGCAGATCGAGCAGCTTCAATCAAAGGTTAATGAAGATGCTGCGATTATTCATAAGATGAAGGAAGATCAGGGACAGACACAAGGCCACATGCAGCAGGAGTTGATTGCACAACGTAAACAATTGGAGGCGCAGTACGCTCAGATGCGTGACAATGAGAATGCCTTGAAAGCACAACTTTCACAGAAACACGCGGAAGTTCAAGAGTTGCAGAATGTTAGCTTGACAGTTTCTCAAGAATTGCAAGTTACTTGCGAGAATAGCACCGCTGAGATAGAGATGCTGCGACAACAGTTGAGTATCATGCAAGATCAGTTGATGCATTCAGAAAGCCAGTTGCAGCATTTCAAAGAGGCAGGTGACAGACTACAGGATATGGCTAGACAACTTGAGGTAAGCGTTAACGATCACGAATGTTATACATTTTGTTTTCTTCATAAAGTTAGCTGTTTCTTGACATAACGAGTCGTGTGTTCCTTTGGCAGGAATCCCATCGTGCTAAGGCTGATTTGGATCACAGATTACAAACTTCCCATCGTCATCAGCAGGAGTTACAAAAACAAGTGAACACCATTAAGGCTGAATTGAATGTTGCGAAAACTGAAGGGAACGAGGCTGTTGCTGTAAAGGCTGAATTCAATAAGGTTCAGTCAGAGTTGATGAAATTGAAATCGGACCTATCCCTTTCGCAAATTGAGGTTAAATCCGAAGCTGATGAAATTACAACGCTTAAAACTTTACTGGTTGGTAAAGAAGACGAGTTGAAGCACGTCCAGTCTATGCTCAATAATTCGCAGGAAGAATTGCAAAAATCTCAAGCTGAATTCAAACGTGTCGAGGCTGAATTAAACGGTATTCAAGAAAAGTCGAAGAATGCGACATCAGAACTTGTTAAGGCACATGATGATTTGAAGCAAGCTCAAAATGAACTTACCAAAGCAGAACATGAACTGACTAATACTCGTGCCGAATTTTCCAAGATTCAGGGTGAATTGTCTAAGGCACAGGCCGATTTGAAGGCATCAAATGTCACTGTGGAGGAACTCAGAAGTCTCAAGGCTGAATTTGACAGACTTCAACAGGGAGGCAAGAAATCGGACGATTCGCACTTGCAAGTTATACGTTTGCAGGAGGAAAATGAAAGACTGTCAGCTCAGGTAGATTGAACCAGGATGATGTAATAAAAAAATTAATTATTCGCATTTGAAATTTAAGTCTTCTTTCAACGATGTTTATTACTTTTTTCAGCTCGGAAATGTTGCTGAGTTACAGGAAGAACTGGAACATCTTCGTCATGAAAAGGAGGCATTGGAATCCCGATTGACAGCACTCACTGAACGTCCAGCTGCTGAAGGACGTGAAAATGGTATCGATGAAAAGACCCAGAAAAACAATGTTCAACATCTAGAACATGATCAACTGTAAGTTTTTTTTTCTAATTATTAATACAAGTTATGTTAGATAGTGATTAAAAGGAGAATGTAACGTGAGTACAAAAATTGTATGTCAATATCTACTGTTGTTTGCCATTACACAGCGCTGAGCAAAGAAACTTTAAACTGGAAAATCTGACTCATGAATTGCGGCAAAAGGAAACGGAACTCGTTAAACTAAATGCACAAGTTGAAACTTTACGAAGTGACGTGAACAATCAACGTAGCCTCGTTAAACGATTGCAAGACGATTTGGATGCTCAACGTGCAAAGAATAATGTAAGCGCTGAGCTATCTTGTTAATAATTTATAAACAGTAGTATTAACGTAATTTTTTAAAATTAAGCAAGTCATCACTAAATATCCTATGATCGAATTTTATTCACAGTATTCTTTATTTCCTTCCATCACTTTACCAATAATTTTGAAATTTAAATACATTGACAGATATTCTTTTTAGTATATTGAAACAACTTCAACAGTAAACTATTGTTTTTTTACGTACTTGATTGTCAGTAGGTTTTATTGATTTCTTTATTTTCTTTTTGTTGATTTTGTGGCTTACTTCAGGAGTTACGTACTAAGAACTGGAAAGTGATGGAAGCTCTTTCTGCTGCTGAGTACCGCGCTAAAACCAATACCGAAAAGAGCGCTGATGTAAGTCTCTCTCCTGTGTAATTAGAACTTTTTATCTTCCTTTCACCTTATCACCTTTTAATCCGCTTTCGTATCTGATACTAATTATGGCGTACTTCAAGTTTAATAGCGAATCCGGGATCTTTCAACACAATCAGAAAATGTTTCTATGCAACAATTTAGTGACGATCATTTGTATATTTGTAATGACATCATTATCTATATTTTAAACTGTGTTCGAATATACATGGTTGACTGTATTATACGTACATGAAATAATGAAACTTTCAGTATCATTTCATCTGCTCAACCATCATATTTAAAATATGTTGTGTCACGGTGGTTTCTTTTAATTTATAGGAGTTAATACAGAAGGTACAAAGCGAAGAACAGGAAACAACCAAAGCACTGTTGCAAAGGATATTCCCAGAAATTAAAGTGTCCGAAAAATCGCACGAGAAATGGGTGAATGTCTTCGAAGAGAGGGTTTACGCGGCTCTTATTGAATTGAGAAAGAAACAAGAAGTGCCTGAAGGAAATCCTGATTTAGAAAACCAAAATCAGAATCTACAGGGCATGGTTTCGCATTACAAGCAAATTATTGATGACACGGTAAGACTCGTTGTAGGAATGTAAATGAATTTTCATAAGATTTATTTTTATATACCGTGTGTATATCAATTTTTAGGAAAGTATGCTTAACAAACTCCAGAGTCATATAGAATCGGAAGAAACAAGATGGCAGGCGCAACTTCGGCAAAAAGAAAACGAGGTAGCAAATTTGAGGGTAGAACTTAACGACCTTCGAAATAAATCGACCGTCAGTGAAAAGGTAAGATGAACGTTCAACTGATATCTTTGTATATTTTTAGAGAGAATTGTTATGCATGATTTTATAGTGTGGATTGTTAGATATTCATAATAACAGTTACATATGCATACATAACGTTGTAGTTAAAATAGATGTTTGAGTTTCATACGATTATTACGAATTTTTGTTTTTATGAATGGTAAAAGAAAAATAAATCAGAATTACGCATTTTTCTTCGTTGTTACGTTATTTTGAGTTATTTGCTGTCATTTATATGTGACTATATTTTTTAGTCTCAATGTTAGGTTTTGCATAGAGCATTGTTTCATCAGGAGTTGTGGATTTTGGCTTTCTATTGAAGGGTACCAATGTGTTATGATATAATACCAGGTAGCAGATATAGGTAGTTGTTAGGAAGTGTCTGAGAGTTCATGATAGTGTATGTCATTGTGGCAGCTGGCGATAAAACAAGTTTATCAAACTGTGGACTCCCTATATTATGACATTGATGGGGTCGAGTTTGCATTTAACTGTATCGAGAAATCTCTCCCCGCCATCACCAGTGAGGTATGGAGTCTCCCTTGTTCGAAAATTGTACGGGTCTATTTTTGTGTCCATCTAGAATCGGATTTGTAGAAAACTTTTATCGACTATAGCAATGTGAACTCAATTTCCATGTCACTAACACTTTGCTCGGTTATGCATTGTTATCATTAGAGCGTAATTAATTGCGGGGTATCTACGTGGAAAGTGATTTGCGTATTAATTAAATGGAAGTTACATCATTTTTTTAAATTAGTTGATGACATGGAATTGTGTTTATATTTTTGTATCGTTTTTTGTAATGTAGTTGTAAAATACTTGAATTGTTTAATACAGTCTCTGCTTCTTTCGAGTATTTCTTGTATCTGTCCCGTACTTTTTGTGTGTTTGCTTTCGCAATTTATATCTTCCGATGGGGGCGTAATACAGAAATCAAATAGTATACAGAGTAATTACTTCTTGTGCATTTATTTAAAGAATAATAAAGCTATGTCAAATTATTTATTTATGTAAGATTCAAATTTCATAAAGACATTCGGGTATTCTATATTGCTTACATCGTGAAGGCTCCTGTAAAAGAGTGTATCATTAAGCGTGTCTGTTTCTATTTATATAGCTTCAACAAAAAATATCGGAGTTGGAAGCAAGATTAGCTGAAGAGGAATCACTTAGAGAAGAGGCTAAGGCTGAATTGCTGGCTCTCAGAGCTGCACACAAACCTTCTCCTACTAAAGGAGGTCTTAGTCATGACCTTGCCGCTTTGGAACAGCTTCAAGAGGTACAACAATATTGTATTAAAAATAGATAATGAATAGTACCAGTAAACAATTTTAAATTAAAGCACAGCACTCTGTAGTATAAGCAGGATATTTTGTATTAATTTAGGCCTGTCTTAATTATTCTTCAGACAGCAAGGTTCTGAAATCGATTATTTCCTTATACTAGGCGATTTCTGATACCCTTTCTACTGTTCGATTCTTAATAAATTACATGCAGCACGGATTCGCTTAAGTAGACTCGCTTTGGAACTGCATTGGTTGAACTTTTATTTCGTTACAGGAGAAGGCGAGACTGTCGGAAGAGTTGCAAAGCGAAAGCAGTAAAAGAGCAACTCTGGACGCAGAAGTCATCAAGCTTCGTTCCCTTGTGGAAACCAGTGAGTCCAGCTTGGTTCAAGAAAAGAATCTCGTTTCACAACTTCAACAAGAGGTGACGCAACTCAAGGTAAGACCGCAAATAAATAATGCAATGGGTTGATGCTTTCCAAAATCTATCGAGCTATAAATCAAAGAATGAATAATTCATCGGAATAGGTAGAGATGAGCGTTTGAAGTCGAAGACGAAGGTGGAATCATCGTGTATTTTGTATAGAGTGAGTGAGCGTGTGTATGTATCAAATGTGTGGACGGATGTGTTTCAGAGTGAAGTTTGTGGTGGCAGTAGCAGCTCGGATCAATCAACATTAAATGGTCCACCAACATCTGATTCTCCTAAATCCGAGGTTAGTAGGTGCTATCACGGCTGTGATTATTTATTATGACAGTATTTTATTCTCTCGAAGAACCAATACCCAAAGACAGAATATCATATTATGTTGAAAGGGGAAACTAATATGGAGGTCAAAATCTAAAGTTAAGAAAGTTAATACGAATGTACTATTACTGTGTATTATTTATCAGTGTACTTTGTTAAAGACGATGCATTATTCTCTTTCGGTATTGGGTTTTTGGTGAATATTTGTGTCGTGAATAATATGCGCTTTCCGTAAAGGGGAAGTAACAGAGTGTTTTAATCAAATTCTTATTGGATCTTGAATTTCATTTCATTATGAATTTTTAGCGTTCAGTAGGTTCGCTTGTTTATACCCTTTTCAATGTCATTGTTTTTGCAATTTTTAATGTGCAACTGTTATTTTGCAATCGTAAGCTTTATTTTATACCCTTAGAATCTTTTGAGCAATCGAACCTAACGAATGGTGCCTGTATTTAATTAGTGTTTTTTTTTTAAATTTGTATATGCTATAACGAAATGGCGATTATTTTGAAGCAAGGCATATTTAATTTGAGAAGAATTCACAAATTTTTTTTTCATTATAGTACGCAATTGATTATCTTAAATTATGAAATGAAATTCATTCCTTTGTTATATTCATCGTACGAATAACATATCGGGCCAATTTAATCGCCAGATTTGATTTAGCAGGCAAAAAGGAGCAATGTCTTAGAAATTATACGAAGTGTAATGAGAAAGGACATTGCTTTTGTTTGCATGAAAAGGTGAACAATGACTACCCTCGTATTGACATCTCAATAAAATGCAGCCAACTCTAGCGGCACAGTCTTTGCTAGCCGCATTAGAAAAAACCTTCAAGAACACAGAACTTACAAACTGTTCAATAACCGAGCCCATCAATTCGCTTCAGTCTCAGGCAGAAAACGACAACAGCTCCCTTACCTCAAAAATCTCCCCAAAAACCTGTCACACGACAGATCACAACACACAGGCTAGCTGGAATCCCTTGAATGGCCAGCAACATAAAAAGCACAAGAAAAAGAGGAAGGTAAACCCATAAATTTGTGAAATTATGGGAAAGTTTTACTGGCTCGATAAATATAATTGATGCACCTCAGTTGGTAATTGGCAATTGAAAGTTCATTTCGCTTGTGCTCAACCATTGTGAAATATGTCGTCTCTCAATTGTAGCGTTTGATTCGTGTGAATGTATTAGTAAAATTATCTGTAAGAAAATAATCATTGAAATATTATATTCATGCAATTGTTATACTATTGATGCTACAAACGATAAATATAATTAATATACTATTTTTACTCTTATCAAATATGTTTTCAATCGACAGATTTTGATTGGAGTACATAACTTAGTTGCAATGAGATGTTTGTACGTAGAGACGAAAACATAATTTGCACTATCAGTTTTAATGACATAAGTTTATTCAATGAATATCAACGTTGAATTACGATATTCGAATATTGACGACTGTATTTTACAATGGTCTTAAGCACAACGGTGTTTTTACTCTTATGTTGCTGTAATTCACTTACTCTGACATTCTGTTTAGTAGATCGTATTTCGGAAGGGAGTATTTTGCGGTAGACCGACTGAATACCTGCATTTCGTTGTTATACTTATGCTAGTGGTTTTATTTTACGAAAGAAAATTACTTGTGGCGGGTAGTTACCACAACCAATTGGCATGCGTGACTTACAATTAGTTCAATGGTGGTAAAGCAGTGTAGTAGTTTGTAAAGTAGTATATATTATTTTCCGAGTTTATTCATAAATCCATTTAAGTTCACATAGATTGACAAATGGGAAAAGTACAAAATAATTGAGTGATTTTACACGTTCTCATAAATGTTCTGCAGTATCTGAGGTTGCAGAAAAATCTGATAAAAATATTACATAGAAAGTTGCAGGCGAATGAAGAGAACGTGAAATTAAATTGTAGTCACTACATCATTGGAGTTTTATCGAACGTCTATAATACGATATTAATTACTGTTAAATATATCTCTTGATAATGATATA
The DNA here is from genome assembly GCA_030142635.1 of Trachelus troglodyta. NCBI lineage: Eukaryota > Metazoa > Arthropoda > Insecta > Hymenoptera > Cephidae > Trachelus > Trachelus troglodyta. Next base: position 1,357,685 of record JARQTJ010000624.1, on the reverse strand, counting down.
ATCATGATACACATAATGAACGCAATACAATTTATACATGATAGATCTACAGTTAGGGGATCATACTTGTATTTTATTATTTATTGGATAGTGTTTTATTATAAACGCTTTATTCTTGGTAATGATCAAGTGATAAAAACAATGATTAAGTGTGTATACACATTATCAATAATTTTACGATAGGTGTTTCACTCCTGTAGTCAAACTTTTTTTAAAATTTTTGTAAGTATTCGAATAACCATAACAGGATCATGCTCTCGTCATACTCTTACCAGGTACATCAATATTATACGATTTGGGGGGTCGATAATTTGATGCTACTTGGGGTACTACGTACGTCCCTTTGTCCCAGTGTTTGTTCTAGTGTTTCATTAGGATTTAACTTGATATACGTCGGCAATAATGACATGTCCATTATGCAAAAACTGATTTGTCAAAAGCCGTCGATGAGAGTCGTTCACTTATGAGAGAAATAAAAAAAAAATAGTTCTGCCATGTTTAGCCTGACGTTATAACCAATAACGTATCTGTTGTGTTTTGGTTGTTCCGACAGTCCACTAAGAAATCCACGGCAAAGCGGCGCAGATTCGCAGGTATGAAAAAATAAAAATGGGATTCTGAAATGTTGGCTCTTAGCCTTGAATCAAAAGGGTTGATGGTAGGCTGCTGGTAGCAGTTTGTATCCGGTTTTATAATCTTTTGTTTTTATGTATTTTTCTGTTATTTGCATATACATATATTTCATTATCATTATGAACTTTTTTTTTTAAATACACCTTACGAGGACTAAGGTTTGGGCCTGCTTGAAGTATTAAGCCACTCTCTAAATTCAACGTGATTAAAATATAATTGATACGTTAAATGAGCTTTTTCGATAGAAATAAATTTTGTTTTCTCAATTTGTTGCTGTAATCATGTATAGTAAATGACGTACATGAGATATCTTGATAATAATAAGATCTTTATAGAATCTGAAATTTCATTTTCTCAAGCAACGTCTTTTCTCCAAATTCCAACAATTTCTTGATTTACAGTACGTTGCTATAAAATTGCTCTCGTTATTAGTATAATGATGCGTTGCTGTGTGATAACATATTATAACAACTAGAGATTTATATTCTTCCCTATGTATCGTACACTGGTCCAGATACGTTCTGTTTAATTAAGAACGATCAACTTACCATAAAGTGTAAGTTTTCTCGTCGGTCGTTTATCATTTTTTTTTGTATTTCATATATATCACATTATAGTCTCTCACAACCCATTCTGAGATCATATGCGATGTTTGGATCATAGCTGCATAATGTTTATGTTCAAATAGCTTTAGGTTTCCATCTTCTTTCGTTTTTCTTTTTTTGTTACCATAGTGCATAGTGAATGTCTTTTGCATCTTGATTGTCCCAGATCATCATACGCAGCACTGGCAATTACACGAATCTTTTTTCACCTTTATTTCCTTTACATTCATTTCGTTATCAGATACCGTACAATGGTGATTTATACCTTATAAGGCATTTACGAGAGTGGCTTCTAGCATTCGCTTTCGGTGTAACCATTTGTATGTTGGATGGTTGCAGTGTGGTAAATGGAACAAGAGAAAAGAATAGTAGGTCAATTCATGTCAATGACAAGAGAGCAGATTGTACATAGGTAGGAAATGGAAAACGAAAGGATGGCGTTTCACCAAATGCTGTGAGTCTTGGCTTAATCAAATATTTTGAAAATCATTTTATTTTTTCTAGTAGTGATGATTTCGACTATACTCTTATTACTTATTCCGAAATATTTTTTTTTCTTGAAATTTATAGCAGATGTTAATCAATTATTCACTGTCAGTTGAGAACCTAATGCATTTTTATATTCGGTGTTATTATTGTAGTCAGATTCTCTGTTGTACCAATGTGAAAGGGTTAAAGAAGAAAATCATAAAAGGCATTAATAATTAAGAAAATTTGTATATACGGATGGAAATGACTTATTTCGCACATAATTAGTATTCCGTATTAATATAACGAAGCACCAGTGTCGAAATGCCATTAATTGATATAATAATCGAAATACTTGATTATAAATTATTGATTGTAAATAGTTGCAAAATTTTAAAAAATTTTGTGATCGCAAACACTGGGGTAAAGGGTACACTCTGTGTAGTCGACTAAATATTCCCATTAATTATGTTTATCATTTATTATATGTTTTTATATTAATATTTAATGATGCATATGTAGTTATATTATATCGTACCTCCTTTTTCATTTCAGATCACATATGGATATTCATTTTCATTAAATGTCATCTTCATTATGTGACGTTATTTTAGATTTATGCACCTTAGATAAAAAGTTCAGTTTTCATTAAATAGTAGATTTTTGTATTAAGTCGATAAGATTGCAAGACTACGCACATCATATTGCAACAATGAATGCGAATTTGTATTGTTGTGGGTCTTCCTTTAGCACAAATAGATACTTTGGTTTTAGCGCTTCAGACACGCCCAGTGAAACTTCATCTATGTCGAAGTATATTTATTGCTCTGACCCAAACAGTATAAATGACCCATTTATTATCTACACTATTTGCCTGCTAATACTGTTTTTTGCCTGTATTTATTATTTAGTTTATTCGGTGCAGTAATACCATGAGAATTTATTCCATTTGGTTAAGCAATTTCATGCAGCTTTTTAGCAATTGGTGATTGTTAATTTTTGGTTTTTCACAGTTTACATATTACCTACATTTGTGCGTGTTTATTTATTGTTTCTCATTTCAATAGATTGCTAGAAGTTTAGGTTTTGAAGTTGATATGAAAATGTTACTAGCTATTCCTATTCATATCCTATTCTAGTAACATTACATGTGCTAACAATGTGTGGACACAATGAAAAAACACGCAAAAAGGATACCCTTTTCCAACAATAATCAGCTTGAAATATAAAAATTTAATATTGCACAATTTAGTATGTTTCGTGTTTTTGGGAACATATCCTTCTTGCTACAGTATTATCCGTGAAAAATTGTTGGAAAAGGGACTGACGAAAAATGAAGGTGCAATTTTTGTTTAATGTTTAATGTTGAATGCGGTTCTTGTCTCTCCTATGAATCAAAGTATAATCATACATTAACGTTTGGCCATTAAATTATGTCAATGTATTTTCAGGGTGGTTCAGGAAAAAAGTAACTCCAAAGAATAAGCTGCGTTAACGGAGTACCAGTGGAGACGATACAAGAATGAAATAAGTAGTCGTATTCAGAGACATCACGTTGAAGTTAATCGCTCCTAGTCAACTAAATGGCAATGCACTTTCGAATATTGTAAACGCCACTATGAGCTAATAACTTAAATCAGATGACTGTGAATATGGCCAATATGTGTTTAAACAGGGGTAAGCAGTCATACTGTGACCACAAATGGCAGAGATTTTGCTACTGAGAAGACTAATATAATAATTAAAATGATACTGATAATGTTTATTATACAAAAATATCATATTTTATTATGTGGAGTAAGTTTAAGCAAGTAAACAACTAGGTAGTAAAGAAAAATATTGAAAATGGTGTGTGTGACGGTTACACAAATAGACGTGCAAGTACCACTCGAGTCGCATCTCACGGATGAAGGAGCTTTTACGCGTCTCTTAACGTCAGATTATGTTTTTTTTTGTCGCGATAAAATCGTAGAATTTGAATTTCTATAAAATGCATAACTTCGCTAAATTGTCATGTGAAATGCGTAAAATGAGCGTGTCCCGTCCACAACATGGGCATGGAATAACAACAGCGTCCCACTCAGCCTAAATATATCCAATTAATTAAACCAACTCGAACTCGTAATTAGTATTCTGTTTTATTAGTGGGTAAAGGGCAAATTTCGTAATAGTAATAATGCAACAGGAATTATATATGTTAATTATATATATATATATATATTTGCCGATAAATTAGGCATCTCTACGATGACGAAATTTGTAAGTAAATTTCGTACTTGAAATGAATTTGTATACACAGTCGAAATGCTCTTTAAGTAAATTACATGTGCAATAAATAACTCAAGACCTACTGTCTTGTGCGAACGAAAGAATTCTAGTGGGATCTAGCCAAGTAGAATACGATTATGACGTGTAATTGAATTGAATATCATGTACACCATTAATTTGACACGTGGCAATGTAGGGGCGCATACTCTATTTTTCAAACATTCATTCTACAGGTAGGATCATATCAGGAGTCTGAATAGAAAAATTATACAACTAAAATTTAATTGCATTTATTCAAAAACTAATTAGGACTATTTTGCACCTAAGTCAAATTATATCTTAGTTGCACGAGACTTCGTTACAGAAAATGTAACTACAGAGTTTGAAGTAATGGCGAAATATGATGTTGATAATGAAAGGAGCAAGCGTGCGTTAGTGTATGCAACTTCAGTAGAAAACAATATCTTATATAAGACAAGCATTTCCCGTAAAAAAAAAATGCGTAGAACAAAATAAAAAATACAATAATAACTTGCTGAGGTATCGTCTTTTTGATATGTCAATTTTACTTTGATTTCGCATATAGTTTAATCTTTACCGAACACTACCTGAGCTATTAGCTCGTGAATAAATCATTTAGAGTTCAATGGAAAAGTAATAAATTCATTATAATAAGAGCTACAAGTTTTGTTCATCCCACACCGTACTTATTTTATATACATTTGATATCTAGGGAAATTAAGGTGAACTCGGGAATTATTTATTCCTTTATTCGCAAGTTATGTCGTTACTGCATAAACCTTACAATAAATACAGGTGAAATCCAAATGATATTCAATTTATAGCTGCTGACAATCCTGGCAATCTTGAAAGCTTTGTACACGATAGTTTTTATTTCCTTACGTTATGGCAAATTATATTTCTACTTTACTCGTACTTCAATTAGTCAATGTAGGTCAACGTGGAATGGCAGCATTGCCAAATTAATTTTTGATTATTATTATCACTGCTATGCTACTACACAAGACAGACCATCTTATGTTATGTTATTGTAGAATCATTTATTATTTATATTTCTCTTGAAATTATACGAATGAAATGTTTTCAATTTTGGAACGTATGCATGTATCGTCCGAAAAAGATGGTAATTTCTAAAATCTCGTTTAATATCATTACAGTTGTAATATAGCATAAGAATTATACTGAAATAAAACATATGTAAAATGTAAGAGTTTGTATTATATTATTTACTTTTTTTAAATATTAGTAGTCCGACGAGGAAGTATTAAGATATAATTACGTATTTCAATATGAATTTATTTGATAAAAAAAACTTTGAGAATTTGTGCACAATCGACAACGTCTTATTAATTATTGATAATTAATCCATTCTAAACTTTAATATTTTAAAAACTAAATTTATAATCTCTGTCGTATATTGAAGTGCAACGATATTACGTTTTCACCAAATAATCCTGAAATCAGAGGTAGCTTCGTTTTTCTTTAAAAATAACTAATCATTATAAAATTAAAGCTACTCGGAATGTTACTACTACAGACAACTTCTAAATTTTTTCTCGATCTTTAACGTGTGTCAATCTCGTTAAAAGCGTAAGTTAATTGAGGAAAGAAGAACCTGTCTTTTAAATTTCTCAAGAAAGGACTGTTGCTGTGCGGAGTCTTGTACAGAAAACATTCATAAGCATAACGTAAGGTTTAAGTTAAGGAAATGAACTCACCTTCTAAGTGCATTAATTTAATATGGTTTGGAGAAACCCATGAATATAGCTTCCCAGGTCTTCATCTTGATTAGTCCATGAAATATAAACACTTTTTTGATCATCCTTATCGCCTTCTACTTTAACCAAAACAGATTCAACCGATATCGATCCATCGGTTAATTGAACAGTCCACCCCTGTAGTCGTTCTTTTAGGGGTTGTAACAATTTTGTAGTAGTAGCATGTGCTGGGCTGGGGTCTCTCACATGCAATGTAGATGTAAATCTAACTACGTGTTTCGAAATTCCTGCAGATTTGGCTACCTGTAACAAAAATTGGAAAATGAAATACGTAATTCTTTCTTATGCATATAAACAAATAAAGTAATACAAAATTAACACCGACCTCATCAGCATCTACGAGGCACACACCATCTTCTCGAAGCATCAAGATACTGTGAAGTAATCTGCGTCTTTTCGGATCTGGAGGTAATGCTGCGTACGTTTTTGCTTCAGTTTTCAAGAGAGCCAGAGATGCATCAACAGGTACTTTGGACGAAGTTGATATGACGCAAGTTTCTCCATTTGCAGGATTGTAACAATTCGTCCCGTATTCTTGTTTGATCATTTCTTTGAGATACTCCATTTTTGCAAATTCCCCGTGCACCAGCATTACATTTTTGGGCTCGCAATATTGTATCAACTGCATAATACCTTTTGCATCAGCATGAGCGGAGAAAGACATATATTCTACAGCCATCTTTACTTCTACAATTTGTCTATTTTCAAACTCTATTCTCTTAGTGCCATTTAGGACTTTGTGACCGACTGTACCCTGCACGCAGAATCCGGGCATAATGACCATGTTTGCTTCGTTTGGGGCCCACTTTTTAAAGATTTGCAACGATAGTCCAGCATGCAACATGCCTGGGGTAGCAAAAACAACCATAGCTCCCGGATTATCAATGTAGGCTTTATCAAACGGTTTTATGTGCTTGAACTCAAACATGTTTCTTTGTACAAATGTTTTCTTAATCTTTTGATTTGTCCAAGTGATAAACATTTTATAATAATTGTTTGCCTTTTCTGTAAGACCAAGGGCAAAGTATACTGGAACCTTCAAATTCATTCTTTCCCAGTAAGTTTCCAAAAGTATACAGAGTTCTTGAGCTCGTCCTAGTGCAAACACTGGGATTAATACCTTGCCACCTCTATCTATGCATTCGTGAACCTAAAAGTAACAAAATCCATTGTAAATTTACTAGATAACGTAATAACGATGCATTACAATTTATTTTTGTACCTTCTTCAAGAAGTCTCTCTCTCTACATCTTTTGGAATCGCGGATAGTTGTAGCATAAGTTGATTCAGAGATCAATAAATCTGGTCTACACTTATCTATCCATGCTGCACCTAAATGTCTATCTGGAGTCATGTTATAGTCTCCAGTATATACAATACTTTGTGCACCAACACGAATCCAAAACATAGCAGCTCCAAGTACATGTCCTGCATAGTATGCCTTTATTTCCAATTCTGGATCAACCATTACTGACTGATGTAAAGTGACTGCAATAACTTTTTTCATACAGTCTTTGATCATTTGTGATGTGAAGAAGTTACTCTCTCCCTTTCGCTCTACTGCAACCTTTCTCATATCCTCTAGAAGTATTGGCGCTATTGCCTTGGTAGGATGGGTCATGTAAATTGGACCAGTATAGCCTACCTGATTGGGAAGAATATTCCTAGTTGTAATAGTGTTAAAATATGTTGATCAAGATTTATATTTAATTAATGAGTTACCATCTCTGTAAAATATGGAAGCGCACCACAGTGATCCAAGTGAAAATGTGAAATTATAACACAATCTATGTGACTAGTCGCAGGACCTTCTGGTACAATGTATGAAAAATCTGGGAATCTTCTTTCATCGTTAAAACCCATATGCATTCCACAGTCGAGCATAATATTCTTTCCTCCCATAGATACAAGAATGCAGCTCCTGCCCACATCTTGACCAGCTCCCAATGGTGTTATTTTAATATCAGGCATGATTTTCAAACTTCACTTCTATTATATTTTAGGAACATGAATATAACTACAAAATCCTGTAATAATACATATATTATGTAAAAAAATATTAAATTTATGCTATTAAAATTAAGATAATTTAATTTAAAACGTCATAATATAGTTACAGTTTTAATATTTTTCAGATATAATGAGACACTACCAGAAAAAAGACTGCATTTAATAAAATAAAAGATAAATATTATTAACATAATCTAACCACCTTGTAATCTAGTATTTAAACTTCACCCTTTATGATATTACATATTTTCTAACCTAACTTTCCATTATGTACTGGTTGATCTAATGGATCAGTATGATTTATCAAACAGTTAAAAAAGGGCAGATTACAGGTGTTGAACTGAAATGAATGTCTAGTAAACATAACATAACATAACCTCAAACGTTTCCAACAATTACTAAATTCATATGTTCCTTCCTTCCTTTCCTTATGGCTGTATCCCCAATGGGGGACATGTGCCAGTAACTGGTCCTAATAATCAAGGTT
>JARQTJ010000624.1:1328624-1347295 GCA_030142635.1 Trachelus troglodyta | reverse complement strand
AAGGTCCTGTTGCGGCCACAACTTGGGCCCGACCCACTGAGCAAGCTCAGCGGATGAGGCGGAAGGGCAACCCCCGAAACCATGGTCTATACGCGTAGCTTCACTAACAGGGTGATTACCCTTATATGACTACTCGAATAAATATGCTCGACCCGACCAAGGAAATAGGAAAAGTAAGACAAGCACAATACAAAATGAGAGGGAGCAGACTGAAACGAGAAGACAGAAAGGAAGATAGAAATAAGGAAAGAGATAAATCAGAAATTAAAGAATGAAATATGAAGAAATAAGGAAGTAAAGAAAGAATAAATATAGAAATAGAAGATGGTTGGAAATGGATATGAGGGATGCTTCCAAGAGACCAGTACAGGAGACCGGCTCGAGGATGAATGAGCGCTCCGAGTCCGGGCACTGCCTCAAGCTCACCCCCCACCATCCGCCTGCTCCCACTCGCCGAGTCCTGTGCGACGAATTTACGCGCACATAATTTTGGACAACTTCCAGTATTTCTAAATATGCTTGGCCAGGATTTCTGATTTCCAAGCGTTAATATCTAACTTCATTGATTTAATTAATTATTTTAATATTCCAAATACTTAATTTATTTTCAACCTTTCACAGTTTTAATTCACTGCTCATCTATTTCATATATTCTGCCAGATTTTGATTTAGCCTCAATTTATATTTTGAAAAAATTCGAGTTGACACCCCAATAAAATTGTTTTCAAGAAAATCGGCCCATTGGCAATCTTCCTACTCGTCTCTGCTTCTGTAATACCAGTGAACGCACATGACGACGAATAAAAGGGTTACATATATAATTTGAGTCCTAGAAATATTATGAAATCATGAATTATTCGAAAGTAGAAATAAGGAAAGACATACCACGTATATTTTCCAATACTTTATTCATATAATTTTTACTTATAGCGTTACTCCTACATATTTACATGTTTTCAGTTTTCATAAATCTGTAATGCGATTATATACGCAGTACCGTTATGCGTGCGTATATTTTTAGGTGTAATGTGTACCTCTTGACGAATCAAGTGAAAAATTATATGTCGGCCAAAATAAGAGGAATTACAATGCGACTGATGCCATTAGATTTCGCATGCACGCTTAAGAATTCGAATCCTAACGAAACGATTGCGGCAAGTATTTCTCGTTGACGTGTAAAAAATCTAAATATATCATACGCTACGTGTTAAACTCGTCCTAAATAAAAAGCCATGGCGTTTCGATTGTTAATACTTTTTCGTTTGCCGAGAGCGAATCGCATTAATGATTAGTGATAGTAATATTGATTGTTAATGATACCTTCGATATACGATTCTTCCTTATAGTTTATTCACAATAGACCGTCGGTAAGCAATAAGTTTTCTACTAAGAAGGATGAAACCTTCTTGAAACGACATCGCTGGGCGTTTTTACCTCGCGCGAAAATAAAAGCAATCCAAAAACTGTCGTGTGCTTAAAAATCGCGCTAGGCTAATCGTAAGACAGTCTCCGTCGCGATGCTGTTCTCGCTAGGAGGATAGAAATTGATTAAAACGAGAAAACCGTAGTGTATCCATGAAAAATTGTCAAGAAGTTTGAAGAATATGTCATTATTCCATTCCAGGAAGCATAATGGCTCAGAGTAGTAAATTCGGGGTCAGCGAACGACGAAAATATTCAGGAAAAGACGCTGTCAATGACAGACTTTTATAATTTATCACTAACATCGGTATCTTATTCGAATATAATCTCTATCTATAGTGCATCCATGGTAACTGTACAATGTAAAATATAATTCCATCTAGCTAGCGACTCTAAGTACTGCCGAGCGCTTATGCTTAAATTTATTTTTTCACTTTTTTTTAAATGAATAAATGTCACGCCACAACCTTGCTGCTACAGGTAGTCGGTAGGTTCTCTTGATAAATGTAATGGTTTTCTTTCGAGTTAATACATAGTTAATTGTAGAGTAACATTTCGTTCGTAGATATCGTATAGAAGTAAATTAGTTTAGTATAAACATTAGTCATCAGTACATTGAAAGATATGCAGATAGAAATGGTAAGCCAGGAGCAATGTTCCGTGTAAAGAATCATTCTGAAAAATCGATACTTTCGTTCTTTACAAGGAACATTACATATAGGCCTCCAGTTAAGTTAGCCACGTAATACAAAGTCCACATTAATTTTATATTACATATGATCTCAGAAATGTTAATCGAGCATTCGACATTGAGGGTGATGCTAGTGAGTAGATTGATACTATAATGCTGGACCTGCATTTTTCAATATTTGTAACAAGTAATCAGTCGTCATTGGAGTAATGCATTTTGGACAATACAAATAAACTCCAAAATTTATAATTTCATCCAATTGCTTGATCGAGTATCAATGCAAATATGAAGAGAAAAAAGTTTTAAGACCACGTTTTTAAAAAATTCACAATTGCTATGACATCGTTCCTCTTATCTCTTTCATTACTCTTGGCGCATATAGAGCCCAGTATAGCGAAGGGGTCTGAATCTGCCGTAGCGAAAGGTTTAAAACCTGACACGCCGTGGTCACAGTCGATAGAGATTTTTATTGTACATGTTTTTCGTATCACTTAATCTTGCTGAACGATAAGGATAAAAATCATTTGTTTGAGCACATCCAATGTATACTGCCAGCACTGTATGTCTCTTTTACGTGTATTATTACAATGATGCTCGTTTCTGGGATAATGTTGAGCAGCGATCGAATTTCACAGAGGTCTAGTTTATCGAGTTTGCAGGAAGCAGTAAAGGTCAGTTAAGGGGCTTATTATACGTGTACATAAGTCGATTGCACATTTCTGACATCACTTTGCACAAATCGTTACAGATAGGCATAGCTGCGATAACGGCGGCATTTTTTTTCAATGGCAAGAACGTACCTCGTATCGAGTAAACTCACGACATTTTTTTTATTCAAGAAAAGGATGATCGTTGTCACCTGAGAGCGGTCGTGCTCAATATTACAGATAGACTTATTTAGGATAAACGCATCACTCAAAGTTGGAGTCTTGAGATGATTCTGATGGTAAATTAAGTTTTGTGCGGTTTTCTTAAAAAACGCTTTATATATATAGATGAGTTCATAGAACGATAGATTGGAACGATGCAGTTTTCAATGCAATTAATAGCAAAGTCAAGAGAGTCAAAGAGAACGAGAAAGATAAAGAGAGAAGATAGAAGGAAAAACGGAAGGAACGAGATTTGATAAAATTTTACATATTTAATTATATCAAGGTTCGTTCCAAATTCGCGAATTATGCACAAGTTGAAAAAGTTCTAAGCAGTACTTTGTACTGTTTTCAAGAGTATGGCTGCTTAGAGCATAAAATTTCACATAAACAAATCAAATGATTTTACGTGGATACATCAAGTGAGGATATAAAGAAAATTGACATAACGCTAAAGAAGAGAACGACGATAGGAAGAAGAAAGGAGCCATGTAATATCGCTGTAAATTTTTGAAATTTAAATTTCCCGCTTTCTATCTAACCCAAAGAACTCTGTCAACGTTCGACGTCAAAATTATTTAAGTTTCTCATAATTCACATCCACGACCGTATAACGTTACCGATAAAACTGATGTGGCAAGAACTCAAAGCGTTATCTATGCCTTACAAGTAGACTGTACGCTAGGATGCCTCTCGTGAAAGGCGTTTTTTCATATTTCTTTTCTCCCATTTCTTTCATCTTCTTTCTTCCTCGTACTTGCGTCACGTTATCACTGTACTAAATAAACGTCTTCATTATTGCTTCGACGAGTCTGTCGCGTGGTACATGTACTTTTTAGCCTTTTGTTCGACTAGAGTAACTGTGACAAAAAGAAGATAAGATTAAGTACAACAAAAATAAGGAATTCAACTCCTTATCGTGCAATTGGCGGTTTTTCCCAGTCTCGCTTTCCTTTCCTTTCTCTACAACAACTAATGGGTTCTTTGTCCGTCCTTCTTTTCGCCGTTTGTCTCTAAAACATTCATCTTACATATTTTCTGCTTGTATCTTATTCCTGGGAATGAACGTACAATAATTTCAGGTCTTGTTACGTCATAGATTCGTTAAATGATAAAGATTATTTATTTTGTCGCTCACATAGAAACGCATTCGGACAATCTCTTGCGAGAGCATTGTGAATCTTTGGCTTGTTAGTTATTAGTTAATTATTTTTGTTCGTTAAAACGCTCGAGACTTTCGCGAAGACCAGGACGATCGCATTTATTCTCATGAAGGCGATAACGCTCGCTCCCTTAAATTGGATCCGTAGATACTTTAATCGTAGCGCGTGTACGTTCTGTCGGTGTCTGAACTTATTCAACGAAATTAAATATGAAAGTGTCTTTATGAAAATATATCTCTGATCTCTTCTTAATATTTACAGACACTCTATCGCTCGCAGATATCATTCTACCTGTTCGCAAGGTGGCTGTCGATTGTTATGTGGTTTATAATGTACTTCATGGAAACGCACCAACTCCTTAACGTTGTACGAACGGATATACTCGTGATACATTATAGCACGAGCTTATCGGATCTTAGAAGAATGCATGGGGGTGACGTTTTTGAAGTTGGTTATTAAAAAAAAGTTTAATCTTTAGAAACGGTGCTTCTTTTTTTTTGAATATCTACGGCCCTTTGAGTAAAACGTGCGCGCAAAAAACGGCAACCGTTCGCTTAGAATTCGTATCGACGATCACTATCGGATTTACGTTTTATTAACACCTCTTAATTTTTATTGGCAATACTGCATTCGCACCCTGTGTATGTATAAGCACTATGCACGCTACTTTACTTAATCGTTATAGAGTTTTATCTCCAATTTTTTTATCCTTCTGCAGATTCCATTTCTTTTTTTTTCACATGTATTCCGGTTTTTCTAGGGTGCCTTTATACTTTAAACATGGAACACCTCGATTTTCTTTTTTATTTATCGAGTAATTTTATCAATGATCCGTATTAATTATGTATAGACTACGCTGACCTCTTTATTATTAAAATCTATAATTTAATAAACAATTTACACGTATAACATAATTATTTTATATATATATTTTTTCTATACAACAATAAGTGTAATAGTTACTAGATAGGATTAATTTATATTATACTTTCGCCATTTCATTTTACCTCCAACACTTTTCTTCATTCGATCCTAAGGAACACTACCAATAAATTAACCACTTCCAGCTTCAACGTATTTCTATTTGTAAACAAAAACGTAATCGCATTTTTCTACATAACCTAACGTATGCTCGTCGCATGTCGCAAGACGTCAAAAGTGTTGGAATTAAAACAGTGTGCTTGTCTAACAAAAGAAATTCCACTATCTTACCACCACTAAGAGCATATTGTTTTTTACCAGTATACATTTTTACACCACTACCACGAACATATGGCGGTCGGTATAATTACGTCACAATTTATTTTCACCCACACATATGCACACGCATTGCGCACACACTCTCGTGCGGCGCCTTTTTAGTGTATTAACCATTAAAATTTTTTTGTAACACAATCAGTCTTGGCTCGCTTCATTTTATTTCCGAAAAATTTGAAGAGTACCCAACAGGACTATCAAACGATACGGTACGTCGCGTGAGCTAGCACGAGAAAAAAATACGATTACAGCGACTGTTAAGACGAACAGTCTGATAAGTTCCACGAAAATACATTACTTCATTCGATTCGTGATGATCATCCGTTATGATAAAGAATGTAGCAAACGCTTTCGCACTACGTAGATTTTGGAAATTTTTTAAACAGATTCCATGATTAATTTCTCGCATTTCACGTGACATCATCAAAGATACGCATGACGTACCGGCCCGTTCGATATCCACGTTAAAAGTTAGCCATATGTTTTCTCCTAAAAATCTATTTATCGCGAGAAATTCGTCTGGTTCATTAATTTCACGCACTACTAACGTCCCAGATTCAGGACAAAGTCCGAGTCCTTTTACACGTACCACTCCTTAATATCCTTGAGTTCTCGTTTTTTACCGTTTTTACTGCCGTTCGCAGGATTCTTCAAGGCACCGTTGAACGGCTGTCCAGAACCAGCCGCACCGAGAAGTGCAGCATTTGGATCCTGACAGAAGTTTTTACTTTCGTCAACCTTATAGCTGGCTTCTGGACGATTCTTGAACCTCAGAATCACCAGAATTATTAGTACTATCGCTATGAGGGCACCAGCTATGATACCGATTATGAGAGCGGCGTTCTCTGCCGCTTCAGAGTTTATTCTGATATTGTTTTTGTTGTTTTTCGGGGGTGTAGGAATCGGTGGGTACGGTGGCGGTGGTGGCGGTGGTGGGTCTGTCATTTCCGTTGTTGTTGTGCTCGACGTGGTTGGACTGCTGGCGAGATGTGTTACCGTGCTGTAACGAGGTGAAGACGTATTTTTTAATGCCAGATATACATATTTATAAATTTAAATACTTTGCTTAGTGCGGCGACGGCATATGTTATGCCGTTGACGTAAATGACAGGCGTACCTTTCAAGTCCGGTTTCACCGTTGACACTGGATGTGTTGTACTGGTTGATCACAGTAGATCTTGGCGACGTTGATCCAAAGGACTGCGTACTTATATGAATTGTCGAAGTTGCACGTTGCGTGGCGTATGTCACTGAGCTCGAATCTACAATGACGAGAACAGGTTCGAGATGTAATTATGTGTAATTGCGAGGGGATGAGTGACCTGGCTATATTTACGCGTGCGTAAGCAGTAGCGTAAGAAGAGTGACTATTGAGGGCGAGTTCCATCTGGAGAGTTTCAGGGGCGTAACATTATTTTTTTCTCTCACATGTTGATACCGGTTCACAAGGATAAAACAAGCTGGTCAGATTAATCGATGGCCTAGTATTTGGTATGTTATTTTCTTTCCTCAATTTTTACATGAACCGTTAAAAAGCAAATTCTGGCAATTTTTTAATCGAAGGTTCTTGCACATTTTTTCTAATTTTTTAATCATTTACGTATGTCGTATATCGAACACTGTACATATTTATGAGAATATAAGATAATTTTATACGTAGGAAGTAAATATTGCCGACGTGGACGTTTTGATGATTTAGTAGAGACTTTCTTGAAATGTACACGCGGAAGCGCGGTTCAGCACTTATTAAGAACCAGGTTCAACCGACCCCTGCGAGACACGCGAGGGTTGTTTTCGTGGCGGTAAAGTCAGCCATTGGACATCGGGGATTGGCGGAAAGGGCGCGGGAGAAACAGAGAGAAATTCAGACAGAGGAAAATCAGAACAAGTATTTCCGTATTAGAAAGATCGATTGCCAGAATAGATTTCTCCGTATCACCACGTAACCCGAAAAATAGAATAAATCAGTAAGAATCTTTCTATCTATTTCTGTTTGTATGACCCAATTTTATACGAATTAAATTCGTATAAAAATACTCTTCGTCCTGTTGAAACTCACTTATTCAACATGTGAAAACCGCAACTTCATCCATAAGGGTCTGCCTTTATCGTTCCACGACATTGAGAAATCGAACCTCCATTCATTCTAGGCCAAACGAAAGTAGCATAAAATCCGTATATGCTTGGATCGTCAATGCTTTGGAAGTACTCGTCCCATTCAGGAGGTGAATACTGGAAAGTACAGGACGGAAAGGGTGCGAGAGGATCAATACCAGTGGCGTAGGACACGTATGGCAAAAATTTATGTAAATTTCCAGCTCTTACCAGTAGTTGATGTCACGAAAATATCTTCCGTGGTACTCGGATTGCCCGATCCCTCCTCGCAGTCTTCCTCGTCGTCGCAAGAAGAACGTTCTGGAATATTCTCCTTGTCACTTTTTGGCTTGGCAGTAACTGGCGACCTCGTGGGAGCAACGTAGACCGGAGTTATCAGATCATCTATGGATACAAAAGGGAGCTTGTGGTTATTGAATTGTCGAGAGGAAAGTGGCACGTAATTAGGATGCCTTTGACGTCATCCAAGATAATTGATTGTTTACGAAGAGAGCCTTTTAAGCTTGCCAACCATTGAAAATTTAAAGGTCGATGGCTCCTCTTAGAGATTACGTCACGAGTCAATAATAAGCTCTGCCTTAAGGCTTAGTCATGGATATACCATCACTTTTTTTTTCTTTTTCATAATCTTTTTGATTTTTATTGTAGGCGTCCAATCGTCAATTATTGATTTTGTCAGTTCAAAGCGATTAATACGATAGGCAATTTTTACTTTATACAATGACTATACCTAAAGGACTGTTATTTACTGTAAATGGCGATATCGGGATCATTAATTCAGTTTTTAGTCAGTTGGAGAAGATTTTAAATCGGGAGTTCATATTGGCCGAGAAGGTATGAGCCAAAGAGAAAGGAGGGGGACGGAAGTTTATCTTCGGTCGAGGATCCTAAATATGCAAATGAATTGAAGATACAACCAGGCAAACATGAAGATGGAAAAGTGGCATGCCAAGCGATACGTGAAACCACGCGAGCCTAACATGTGTGGTGGTCCGTAGCCCTGCGGTGCACACGCGTCGACTTAATCTACAGGGTGAAAAATATTCATGAAATATTTCTTTCGCTACGTATCGTTGTCATTGGCTGATTGCAGCCCCACTGTGTCGATCGATAAAAATATTGAACGCTACTCGATAACCGGATATCATCATTTATGATCCAACAATTGTTCCTTATCAGTCCTGCGTTAGCCTCCGGGAATATTGACGATGGAACGTGCCGCAATCAATTCGATGCCTTATTGATTGGAGCGATTAAAAAAATGTGGTAAGTGCCGCCAAAGGCGACAGTGCCTTACCATTTTATGTGTGTTCCATCCTTGTCTAGGGGAGTGCTAAACTTCTCTCCTTTCATACTACACAGGAATTCTTTGCGCTTCGCGGTCTTATATAGCAACTGGGCTCCGTGAGCACCGCTTGCGAGAAACTGGTTTCTAAATTATAACTCGAAAGGTAATACAAAGAACAGACTGACAGTAGATAAGAAAATAACGAAAAAGATTTCTCTAATTTCTACATGGTTCTCGTTCCGATTTGTAATCTAATTTTTATACGAAAATTCAATGTAATGTTAAACTCCGTGCGAAGAGCTACTCTGCTCTCTAGCGGATACACTTGGAACTACTGTTTGCTCGCTTAAAGAGCAGTGCTAATAACTACGTCTAGATCAAAATTGGTTTTAGGTGCACTGCACTAAAGGACGATAAGAAGGATTGATGGTGGTTGAATATTTGAAATTCCTCTGCGAGGATGGTTGCAGATGGAATTGCTTACGCCTTTCGAAACGTTACTTACACTTACCGGAACCAGACTCATAAATAGGTGTGCACTCTTCGTCTTCGTCATCTCCAGAACAGCCACTTCCGGCTCCGGAGAATATTAAATCGTCCATCACGCCCGGAAATCCTGAGGCTGGTGTCTGTCGAGTACATAAATTCGCAAGGATATAACATGTCAACATTTTAATATTTAATTCGGCATTATCGATTCACGTAATGTGTACCTGTTGCATCCTTTGCAATGGCGCCGCTCTGTCCAACACACTGCCAATTGGTAGAAGCTGTACGTCTCCTCTGGTCATAATTTTCCCATCCTTTTCCGCTGTCAATTCCAAAATTTTAATTCCATTAACGACCAATCCTGAGATCACACCCAAAAACGGTCTCTCCACTCTTCCTTTACTGCGATTCCAACGACCTCCGACCTGTATAGTCGATTGACTATTGAAAACTGTTAATTGATGACCTGCGAATAAAATATATCGACAATTAAAAAGAATCCTAATACCTCAATCGCATGCACAATAAATATGAAACTCAACTAGGCATATTGGTTATATGCGACATTGGAAGAAGTAACTTTTATTCACGAATCTAATATTTTATTTACTCGTGTATTAGGAGATTATAGTAAGAGTGCGCTCGATGCTCTTTTCTAACGTTATTTGAAACTATTACTACCTGCACGAACACCTTTTAACGTAAAATTCTTGTTAGTTAGACAAACTTCGTGTAAACGTAAGAATAATTTCATGTACATAAACGACGTACATAAAAATCATGGCTCTGTCCATTTGAGATATAAAGTCAAGGTTGATAAATAATAACGCTAATTTCACATGACAAAAATATTCAATATCGAAGAAGTTGCAATTTTTGTTGGTTCTTTGTTTGACGGATGTTTTGGTTTGACCAGTGACCAGGCAAGCATGAGAAGCAGATGGTCAACTGTGTCTGGTCTCGTTGCCTAGACTGCCCACCGGTCAGTCCAGTTCTGTACTGAATATTAGAACAACTTGAAGTCTAAAGACTCACTTACCGACTCCATCTCAATACCGGAGCCTTGCATAAGAGCCCTTTCCCTTTGTAGGGTCTAAATTTGGTTGGTTTTCTGAGCAGGCTAGCATGAGATATACGGAGGAGTTTAGGGACTGGTCTGCCCTTCGTGCAGGTTGCACAATATTCTAGATAGCAATGGTTTACGATGCAGATAAATATTTTGAAAATATTTTCCTCGTGATAGTAAACAATCGTATAACTCTTGTCTAATGAAATACATCGTTACTGTTGGTCATTTATTTATCTCACGAGTGATCGGCAAGGAAGAAGCTCTAGAAGATATTAATTATTGGATTTTATAGAAAAAATCTTTTATATGAAAGTCGTGTCTACTTTATTTTCACGAATAAGAATGAATTTTGCTTTTTGAATGTGTACCACTTTTTGACACACGATTTCACTGTTTATGCAATATTTTTGTGCGCCAGTACCCTTTTCCCGTGCGTTCTACCCTGATAATACCTATAACTTGCTTCAGATATGTAAATTAATTGGAGACACCCATCAGGCCAACATGGACGTCTTGGAGGTGACGTACTAAACTGTCGGAAGATCTTGATTAGAAAAAATCGATAATATGGCTATTTTTCTACTAGGCAACTAGAAATCGCAGCAGCTACGAAAACCGGATGTGTATTTCGTGTTGGCTGGTCCGCCTACACCCATGCTGCCACGGGCAAGTTAAATACCACCTGGTAATAGGAAAGTAACAGGTCAAACAGGTTTATGGCCCGTGGTGGCCATTGTCGAGGCTGAATGATAATTTTAAGAGCCCCGAGAAAAAATGGGCCCAACTGGTAGGCCTACCAGGCTATCAGAAGAAAATGGAAGGGCTCACGAGGGAC
Organism: Trachelus troglodyta; assembly: GCA_030142635.1. Taxonomy (NCBI): domain Eukaryota; kingdom Metazoa; phylum Arthropoda; class Insecta; order Hymenoptera; family Cephidae; genus Trachelus; species Trachelus troglodyta. Next base: position 1,336,097 of record JARQTJ010000624.1, on the reverse strand, counting down.
TTTTCGACCTTTTTTTATTTTTTTTTTTAGTAAATCTGACCCAGTTTCGACGCGTCGTTGAATTGCAGACACATCCCGACGCACATAAGTCAGAATGATTGCTCGTGAACAAACCGAAGCACTATTCAAATCCGCGCTCGTCCAACTAGAGAGCTCGGGCTTTGAGCAGCGAAGGTTATTCGAGCTATCGAATCGGCTTGGATAATTGAAAATGAAGTCGATCGAGTTTCTCGCTGCGTATCGACTGCCGATAGTCTCGAGCGACTTTCAGTCCTAACAGGGTAATATGAAGGCACAAGACGCAGCACGAGCCTTATTCTGAACCAAGTACCTGCTTACTCGTATGCCTAATGATTTATGCCATTCCGGCAAGTGACTGTCAATAAGATAAAATTTCGAATCTGAATTTTGAAATTACTAAACCACCGTAGACTACTATGCGTAAAATAATTGAACTCGTGACAATTTCAGTCAGACACTTGGCAGTTGAGCATAGTCACTTTACCAGAAATGTATAAAAATGCAGGTGGTACTTCGCTGTCTTAACTTGTCGAACTCGGGCGAATATCTGAGACGTTGCATAAACAATACGAGGCACAATGTCTCGTGTTGTTGTAAATTATCAAAGATGTATATTGCAAGTATACAAATATTAATTGCAAGAATAGAACAAATATAAATAAGCAATCTGAAGATTTTTCGTTAGAATACAAAATTAGAGATATTTTGTAACTATCATAATTGAACAACAAAAGCTTAATATATTTTACGAGAAAAATGCATCATCGATTAAAATGTATTGAATGCAATGGAAAATCAATTTCATTATCCACGGTTATCGTACGTCGATATTACAGGTTACGACTATTTTATCCATTTTTGGTAAGTCGTTCCAGTATCAAAGTCCACCTGGCACTTGCTAGTTGAGCATAGTCGGGCTATTAGAATGGTATAAAAATGCAGTTGGTAAATGTTCGTTCTTAAATTATCAGTGGACGCGCGACGAAGAAGTAAACAACTCGCACGTGCTGCACAGTTCGCGATATGCTATGCTAATCCAATTAGCAAAAGGTCACTTTCGTTTTAAGACACTTCGTCAGGGACTTCGTGGACACTTCTTCGAGATAAGTGCCACTGACGCTACATTCCAATCTGAAGAAGTCCAATAAACTGTATCACTTTACTAGGAGAGCATGAGAGCGATGGGTGTGGCTGTCAGCGAACAACACTCGGCAGTGGCTGACCTAAATGCGGGAATTTGGAATCGTCAAATTTCACAACGAATTTTATAATAAGGACAAAACAATTATCGTTGATGATCACAAATTTACTGTATACAGGAAAGGGAAGCTTGTCGAACGATTTCAAATGTCGTTCATTAATATCATATTTGTAACGTAGAGCGGTAAGTTAGATTTGTAAATTGCTAAGAAAAGAGACCTCTGTAGAAGCGAAGGAGTAAGTTCAAATGAAATATAAGAAAAATTAGTCGAGAGAATCGATAGTCCCTCGAAAATTCGTTAACAATATTCGAATCTATATTTACCGAAGGCTCAACGGCTTAGTTGTCTGGGACGTAGCAGAATGCCCTAAACATGTCCGCGGGCAACTGAAGATGTCAAACCCGATAATAGCGTGAAGCGAGGTGAGCTGCCCTTTTGAAGCAATTAGCTCTTACACGACATAATCTAAATTAATAAGTAAACTGCCAGGAGATTATAGGTTAGGAGTAGGTGGCTACTTGAAAGTAGGTTAAGGCTGCGTCCGTTCGCTTAGACAAGTGGCGCATTCGGTTAAATTGGATCAGGAGACGAGAAGGTGAACGAGGACGAAAGTGCCTAATCTTCCGTGGGTTCTCTTGTCCATTTCGGGTGTCCAATCGTATACACTTGATAAAACTCTGCCACAGCATTATTAAACATTGCAAATCTCATGCTGCCAACTATCGAGGAAATAAATAAAAAAAATATAATCAATATCCCATTAAATCTCATTCCTCGTTCTCAAACGAATTTCCATCTCCGTCATTATTTTCCCATGCAATCGATAATACAGTAATTTCTATTCCAACAAAATTCGCGAAACGCTTCACTACACAAAGCACGCAACGTCCGGTGCAATGCAGAATTATGCATTATTCAGTTCAGTCAGCGGTTACGCGTTTGTCGTTCGCGTGAAGTTGTGTAGCACGTGCTGGGGTTTCGCCGATTTATCCATTTTCTCACGCTTTTAACAGCTTAGCGAACGCAACCCGACGCGGTGCCGGAATAATTAGCATTTTCGACGTTCCCACGTTTCTCGGTTATCCGTAACGGTTAAACCATATATATATTTATATCTATTGATTAAAGATTGAAATTGGAATTACAACTCCTATGCGAAAAGTCAATGGTCACTTATACACTCAACAGCGAAATTTATATAGCTGTAGCAACACCACATGGGTTGTGCGCCCATTTGAAAGCGCAAACTATTCGTCATTAGTAGGCGCTTTCGTAATTACGATAACTAAAAATTTCTCTGAGTGCATTACATAAGTAAAATACAATATTTTCGATAGAACGTATCCGAGCAACGACCATAATACTAAGGCAGACGCACAGCCCGCTTGTTATCCTAATAGCAGCGAGCCAACTTTTATCGACAAAATGATTGATTACCGGGCACACGTCAGCTAATTCCATCATGAAATCCAACAAGTTTCGATACTCCATTTTGCCTTGATTTTTCATCTCGAGAAATATGTTTGTTGAGGAAATTGTCTCTGTCATCCACCTCCGTTGTTCTGGCTCGATAGCCGTTTCTCAGGATAGTCCCAGTAGCAATGTGCAGAGCCGCGACGAATCTTACGTGCAAAAGTCTTGTGTCTGCTCTGCTTATAAGGAAACCAGGAGTAATTCTTTCGTCAGGGACAATTAAGAGGACTCTCTTGCATTTCCAAGGAAAACATGACTGTGTACAACATGGCGAATTGAGTCGACGCCGGACGACTCTCACGAGTCGTTTGGGAACGTCTGGACGGTCTGGATTCACAGCGCGTTATGGTGGGAAACAAGCGTACCCAGGGTCTGGGTATGGGAAACATTGATGATTCCCAGGCAATGAGTGTCTGGCCACGAGAGTAATACTCCTGTTACGTACGTTAACGTACGTTACGAGTATTCGGACATGGCTGAGGGACCTGAGTAATTATCGTAAATAGTTTGCACGATTGACTTGAACAATGGAAAGTTAGTGGGAGGATCGATAATATAGAAATCATAGGAGTGGTCTGTGCATTATGAAATTATAGGTCCGAGTGTGTATGAGTAATGAGATCTGCGAATGACATAATAATGATAATCGATGAAAGTGATACGATAACGCCATAAGGAGTTTACGATGTTAGCGACGGTAAGAATATTAAATTCCGATATGACGCTTTGGGCACTTTCATTCGACTTGGACGGTTTCTTGCTCGGCTGGTTTTACACAGCAGACTAGCAATTAGCCTAACGAGGTTTCCGAGCTGGTAAATATGTGTTGAGTCTGTGCGAACGTGTTTTTATCATCGCATCCTACTCTGAGCTTAGGCTAGTCGCTGCTGCTACCTTCCTATGTTTGCCTGATGCTTCTAAACACTTGGGTTAGTTTGGGTCTAACCTTTCCGACAGGACGGTGACGCCTACGCAGTATTTGATAGCTCTAATCGTAACAGGCCAGTCCTGATAACCTATTGACTCCATAAACAGCTTTCGATAATTCGTATACAGTGTATGAATAATATGACTGGGAATATGAAAATTTTAATTGTTTTTTTTATGCATTTTTATCCATCTTGTTTTAATTTTTAATAATTTGGTATATTATATTGGCTCGAATTTCTAAGTGATTTCTGTAAAAAAATTTAATTTTTCTTTTATCTTTTATGAGCCAAATTTCTACCGGCTTTCAAACATCACGAGATCCTCGAGATATCTGTAAAATGTTCCCACGCCGGTCTGGGGGGATGTGGTCGTGACATGCTCCGTAACCCCGTGTTAACCCGAGACTAGACCGGCGAAGTCGGTTAAAATCGAAAATTCCAAAATCGTGGGAAGGCACGTGCTAACGTTAATCCTATATCAGGCGGGTTCGACTTTCCCAGGATTCTCTTTTCTCACGATACAAAAAGTAATGAGATTTAGGCGGTTGGGCGTCCTGTCCTCCCGAGACTTTGACGGTTTCTCGTACGAAGCGTGAGAAGATCTCGAGCTAAGGGCTAAATTTGGTTCTAGCAATATCAGGGTCCTATCAAAGAGGTGGCGGTATTGAGTTTCTCCACTTCTTTGCCGTTTTCAAGGGTGTACAAGCGTACGTTAACAATACCCATGCGTGTCACGTAAACACATAAGTTTCACCACGACACATACGGATGAGTATATCGGCAAATTTATTGAAGTAATTTTAATGAGAATATTTCCCTAGATCTGAAATTTCATTTTCATAGTAACTTAAAGTATATATCTTCAAGAATGCTTTTTTTCGGAAATACTTCGATCCAAATTTACAAAATTTCGCTGCAAGGCATCCCTACTAAATTTCTACGATCCCCCGTATACATTTTAATGAATTAACCACAGTAACATTAATTTTTCTTAGAACGCAAGAAATGGCATATATTGTAAAATGCGTCGGAAGAGGTGCCTGAACTCCGCCAACTGATTTACGATCAATGACGATGATAACCGATTTGAAATAATAATCTGATTGTGGCAATTTATTCTTTTTTAATTATCGTTTGCACAGTGATCTGTCTTTAGTGGAGGCTGGAGTGTAACCTACTCTGCGCCAAATTTTAAAGCAGCCTCGTGGATCAAATTTCTAGATAAAGTGCAGAAGTCAGTCCTCTGCATGCCTTGGATTCTTTCTTGGAACAAGGACCTGTTTTAATTTGCCCTGTGCAAAGGTCTTTGTTTTTCGGTTTACGCAATGCACCAGAAAAGGGCGCTGATCTAGTCAGCGAGAACTTGCACACTTTTCAAGTCTGACTTTTCAAATTAGTTAACACCCACCCAGATAGATCCGTCCAAGTACCTCGGCTGCTCCAGACACCCTTTACGCACGAAGACCGAAGCTGTCTGTCCTCCAAGGCACCATCAGGGCCAAACATACATCAGATTGCAATTATAATTTTAATAACGTCACCGGTTCTTCATACTGTTACGTAACAATTGGTGTATAGTTGAAAAAAAGGGTTGCTTCCCATGCCGGTTACCCCTCTTAATAATGACGACGACGAGTGACACGTGCTGGCGGATACCGTTGATCAAATAAACTCATAATTTCCAATGCCGTATAGGTACCCGTGAGACGATCTCACGTTTTGCTTTTTCAGGATTTATTTTCCCACGTGAGAGAAATAGCGATGACTGTCTGGTAGAGATCGATAGATTTTTGAACGGACCGTGAGAAGGTACAGTGCGCAGGTCCGAATTCGACCTCTGGAATATCAGGATCGTATCGATACAGGAGTCGAGTCGCCATCCTTGATTCTTGAATATCCAGGTATTCCAGAAACGTTGATTTTGCATGTCTCGAGCATCGTCACCAAGAAAGTTTAAGGATAAAATGAAAATTATATAAGATTTTTGCCAATATCTTAAAGTCAGAAAAAAAGAAGAGAAAATTCATCAGTATTGGAAGTATCTACCTACAGATTCTAGTGGCATCCCGGAATTTTTTGTAAAATTTGTAATATTCGTTGGTATACTGTGGAGAAAAAAAATGATTTAATAATTTCTTCGTTACAGCACTAGGGGGTATGGTCGTCGTCTGAGCGAAAGCGCATAGGGGGTAAAAATATGAGAACACTCGACCACCACCTACGGTCTAGTCTCCTAATCGAACTGGGAATCTCTTTCCCCCGAAGCTGAGAAGATTCTCACGATCGCGAGTGAGACTAAACAGGACTTGGGACGACGTCGAGGTCCCGTGGGAAGTTTTGGATAACGTTGGAAAAATACGTATCTACGGAGTTAACTCTTTTGGTAAGCTGACCGCCTATTACCGAAGCAGATCAATTCCTGCCCCCGAGGACGAACTATCCCACGCCCGCTCAACAGCCTGTGGGAAGAGTCCTGGCTTACTGGGAAAATCGAGAAAACCGTGGGAATGGTTAGAGACAGACATCCTTAAAATGGAAGGCGAGTACTCTCGGCATTATTATATTTATACGTAACCCATTCACTGTTCCGTGGGAGAAATTGAGGCCGTAAATTAAACATAAAATAAACTTACGACCGTCCATTCTCTCGTGTTCCGATATCGAATTAATCCCTTTTCTATAAAATTCGATATTCCGCCCCCCCTCCCTTTAACAGTCCCCAAGAATGATTGGACCATAGAGATAGGATACCCACGCCAAATACAGTACGATGTAACTAAGACGTTTAAAGTGGTTAATTAAAAATGTCGAGTCCTAATAATTTGAAGTTTTTACCCCTTGCGTTGGCAGCCTCTACCAATTAAACGTCACGTGGCTTCGATTAAGAGGGCGTGAAGGGCGTGACCGTGATAAGGGTCAAGTTTTACGATGGAATTAAATTCGATACCGGATCCCAGGGAACGAGTAGATCTCCTTGTCCTGGGTTAAACGAAGAGTTGAGAAGATAAGATTTCTAACGTACCGAGTTAGGCGGCTCTCAGCTTCCCAACCAATTAAACCGTTCCCACGGGATCGTACCGTGGGAGAGTCTCCGGGAACGCGAGAAATCGAAACCCTGGATGGCCAGGACTCCATGCACGTTTAAGAAGTCGTCCACGTCCGTTGGCCTCCGACAGTCGGGCAACGAGTGTCGCTTGTCGTGGGATTCGCTGAGGATTTCTTTTTTTTTCCCACGTGAAAGACGGAAATGACACGAAGAGAACGAGAGACGGAGATCATGAGAGAGATGGAATACAGAGAAAGAAGAGAGAGAGGATGACATCGGAACATGAAAAATGCAAACACAAAAGTCAGTAACGTACAAGATCAATGTGGTAGAAAGAGAAATGAAGAGAGACAGTGAAAGCGATAAAGACACGCACACCGCGGTGGGTTGTAGGCACGAGGGTAAAGAAGAAAGAGAAAAAATGAACGGATGCGCGTGAGAACGTGGCGAGGGCGCGTGGGAAAACGGCGAAGGCGCATGGCGCTTCCGATACTAGGAGTCCATACGAGGCTTGGAGGTTATCCAGGGTTCGCATGCCTGTCCAATAACCAACCCCCTAGGTCCCGTAGCAGCTGGCAACGTCTTTGGATACCTCCTCAGTCAGGGCCAGACAGGGCTCCCGGTTGTGCATTTCTCCAAAGACGTCTCGACTTTTATGACGGTCGTACCGCCATCTTCTCGTGTCGTTGCCACGTTGTTTTGGCTTTTACAAAGTGGCCACAAACTACAGGGTGTATCTTAAGCCCCGGACAAGAGACATACCGTTAGATCCGGCGTGAAAAAATACAAATATTGGCGTTAA
>JARQTJ010000624.1:1278664-1328130 GCA_030142635.1 Trachelus troglodyta | reverse complement strand
CCAATATTTGTATTTTTTCACGCCGGATCTAACGGTATGTCTCTTGTCCGGGGCTTAAGATACACCCTGTATATGCCTTACGCACCTGCTTACGCCAACTGGGTCACCCTGGAGATTTTGCAATGGACGCTTTCAGAGTTCTCGAAGGGAAGCGACTCTTGACTCCTTCTCTATGAGACCTAGGAGGATTTTTTTGGCAGGTTACGTTCATGACCCAACGATATAGCCAGGTTTTAATTTAATCAGGAATCCCTCCCCCCCCTCTCATAGTCGTAGCATGGTAGTTTATGTATGCGGAGAATCTTTCATCGTTTGGAACGCAAGATTATCTGTACGAGATGGATGAGCGCGAGACGATGTGAACGTCGGAAAAAAGGAACGTCAAATCCTGGAGATCGTCGTCGAGCAGTTGTTCCTTAAAAAAAAATGTTAATCGTCCTCGTAGACGTTGCTCTTCTCGTAGCGTGAGAAACCAGCTTCCATGGAGCATCCACGAAGAATATTTGCAGCAGGGTCGTATAGGATCCGAGAAGGTGACGTTGTACTGCCAAGGGCTTTTATGGTAGTGTGCGCATATTACCCTGAAGCACAAGGCACTGTAGGAGGATTGCGTGCGATGCAGTTAAAAATTTATTACTGTTTATTAGCATAATTTTGAATACTGCTTTGTGGTAGTGATGCTGGATGTGACTAATGTTATATGAAATATTCTTGGTAATTTCCTGGACTTTTAATATTCGGAATTTTTATCCTAACGATTAAAATTAATTATGTAAAGATTTTATTTCTCGTTGCTACGGTGGAACCTGTTTTTCTTATCTTCAGTAACCAAAGGGTTAAAAGTTTGAAGAGCTTGCTCCATTTCTATAGCAGGGTATCATGCTGGGGTAAGGCGTTTGGCAAAGGGACTTTTCTAGCTGAACTGGTTTTGAGTGTATTTCAGGTAGCTGGTCCGAGCAGGCTTGATCTTATGGCCAATTGACTCGCTATTCATGATAATGACTTTTGTAAATAAGTTTCTCCGGGTAGCATGAGTCTCGTGGAAGTGTGCAAGTGTCTGATTACGGTTGTGGTGACATTTGGCGGGAGGAGCATACTCTTCACCGAATTTCCAATGTGGTTTCTTTCAGAAGGAAATCATTATTATCGCTCAACCACCTTGCGGGATGCACTTGTAATCTATCGCTGTAGCAATTTTTATATACATATATAAGACTTTCTGCTTCGTTATAATTTCAAGTACTTGCAATGGTATAAAATTAAATTGTTCTGAATTTAAAAAATTTAATCCACTTACTTTTCTCTCTATCGAGTCTCAGGGTAAAGGGTTAAAAACTTAGAAGAAATGCTCTCGTTTTCTAACAGGGTACTATGCCGACGAGTATGTAGCCATTGCTTGTCCTAAGTAGTTCCAGGAAGGTCCTTTAGCGGTTGACCCTACTTAGGAAGAATTTCACGCTCGCTGAATCTGGTATTCATGGAAATGACTTTTGTAAACAAGTGTTTCAGGGTGTTATAAGGGTCCTGGAAGTAGTTCCTGACTGAAATAACACCTGGGGGAGATTTGAATTGTCCGAACAATGCACACGGGTAGCTGACTTGACGGTGTAGTCGCGTCTATGGGCCTTTGTGGGCCAATTCGAAAAACTGACTTTAGTAAATAAATTTCACAGGTAACCATCAGCGCCAAGGTAGTTTCGAAGATAAACGGGCAGGGCAGCCTTTTAATATGTAAGTTCAAGAAATTACTTAGGTCTGATATACGAGCTTTAGTCAAATCTTTATAACGATTTTTCAAAAGACAATTTCACATTAGAATATTTTTTTAACAAAACCTTGATATACTCCAAATTTGATATTCATTAATTCCTTACTTTATTTCGATCTTGTCATCATAGATAATATCGTTTCATTAGTTCAAAGCCGATGCTACAGGACTTTGGTAGCGAACAATATCAGTCCCCTGATTACGAAACCGTACGATTCGCTATTGTGAAGAAGTATTTTCTGTAAACGGCGATATTAGGCTCGCATAAATGAGGAGGTAGTAGTGACGGACATTCGGAGACGAGGACACTTTTGTTCTACGATTAACAAAAAGTACAGAGAATTTCGATGATAAAAAAAATCTTTTAAATTGACTCTAGCGGCAAAGGGTTCAATTACGCGAACCCAGATTCCGAGCAATGTACCACGCGTTATAGAGTACTCGTTTCCAGTTGGTCAAAACAATTTGGATTGCTTCCAGCAATCTGCATTTTTCCAGTCCGACAATTTTACTTTAGATCAAAATTTCCTGTCCAATCGCACTAAACTGTATACAAACATCGTGTTTTTCCTATTACTGGATCAAATACTCTGAAGTATGTAATTGCTATTGAAAAAAGATTACATGAGCATGTACAAATGTATACGTCTCCATGTATATTTAAATTCAAATTGCGTAAAATATAGAAAATAACGAATCTGATTGTAATAAAGTATATAAGTATATATATACTCTTTTAAAATCAAAGTTTCTGTTCGAAAAATTATGCAAGTATAACGAAATCTGGAAAAATTCTTTAAGATCCCTTTCCATAGGATTTTTTCTTTTTTCATATTTCAATTGGAATGCTAAAAAAAACTTTTCGGACTTTAAATTAGCACCCAGAGCTTCATCTAAAATAATAATAAGATTTATGTACTAATAAGTTTCGTTTTATCGTTAGCGAGTGTACATTGCTACCAGGTCAATGACGTCACCTTATTTAATTTCTCATTAAGCACCATTTAGAATTCTAGAATGAAAGAGTTAAAAATCATGGCACAATAGGTTTCCGAGCGATTAGGATTTCATGCTGAGAAAGCGTAAGCATGACTGTTCGCACTCGAAATGATTTCGAGTTGTTCCAGGTATAAGCTGCCATTCGTAATGTCCACTTTTATATTCACTCGAATCCCTATTTAGAAGAAATGACTTTCGTAAACAAGATTCCTAGGGTAGTATGAGACGATTGGAAGAAAAATTTACAAGATTCAAATTCACGTTTTCCAAGTCGAAAAATAATTCACGATCGTGTTGATTAGGAATTCGATAATTACTTCTTCACTAGAATTTGTCGTACACACACACGGTAGGCCAAATGACTTGTATCTATTTCAGCAGACCTCAGTTCGTCGTCCGTAATATTAAATGATATTAAAAGTAAAATTTGCCGATATACAAAATGCACGGAAAGGAATCGGCGCGCGGTTCAAGATTGCGCGTAGGAGCATTCGAATATTTTTCAACGGACATTTTATGCCCCCAATATAACGGGATACCATAGCGAAGAGGAGGTCGAGGAGTCTGACAGAAACCTGAGCATGGTTATACGTATACGGTTAGATCGATGTATATATATATAGTATAGGCTACGTGTGTCAGAAATTTGTCACAGCCAGTGCACCTGTGTCGCTACTCGGGTTCGACTCTTCTGGGTAACACTTATCTCATTAGAATGTATTGAAAGGCGTGAAGAGTGTTGTAAATACGAATTAGCCGAAGATTTTCTATCAGGGATACAGAAGAGACGAAGAGTCGTTTGAAAATGGGCGGGGGTCAATAATATGGATAATCCGGAAGCCCTTAAGACGTAAGGGCAGAAACGACAGTACAGGCTATATGGATTGTTTGCAAATTGCATATAAGAACACTGAATCACGGGTGTTTCGGATATTCGTAGCGGAATCGGGAGCACGTGCGTACGAAAGAAGAAGCTTCAACTCGATACTTATTATTATTTTTTTTTCAGGCAACTGTCAATCTTGATATTTGCAAATCTCTTTACAATGATCTTCGTTCGCCGTAAATTGAATTTCGCAATGTTTCTGACAGCAAGGAATATATATTAAAGAATATTAAAGATAATAAAGTTAACGTCATACGAAAAAAGAATTGGTGTAATCGGTTGATCTTAATATCACATAAGTACGAAACAGTTTGAATCCCGAGGGCGTTCGAAAATATGTTAACGGAAATTTCATATCCTCAATGTAACAGGACTGCATATAGCGAAAGGAAGCGCAATGCGACGCAGCTGCGTCCACGGCCGTGTGCAATTATCATTGCGCAAACACTGCCCGTGGTTTGGTTATAATTTTTGTACCGGTACAGGGACACTATTAAATGTCCGCAGTCGTTAATGGTCTATTAGAATTTGTCGGAAGGCGTGAGCTACATTGTAAACACGAATTAATCGAAGAGTTTCCATTAGGATAGCAGGAGGCTGGTAGAAGTTGGCCAAAGAAATACGAATAAAGAAGCGGCGACGTTTTCTCCTTCGAGGAAGGGTTAATTTTCGTCGATTTTGGAATAGGGTCTCAGGCCTCTCAGGCAGCTTCACGCTCGCCTTGTGAACGACTGTTTTGCCAATAATTAAAACCTCGAGGTTCCCGCCTATCGGTTCGACCTATGAGGAAAGATCATTTCTCCAGTTTCGTTGAGAAATTGGGTCACAAGGGGTTGCCACGCTATTGCGTCTATCCTGAACGACCGTGTTGGGTTCACCGAGCGGTGAAAGGGTTAACACTTGTCGAGACATACGGTACCATTTCGAACAGGGTACCAGAACGGTTGAGAAAGTCTCTCGGGCGTCTAGACCTCCACTGCTATGTGTGTTTATATATATGTACAAAGATAATTCTTAGAGAAAGATATAAAATGTAGCATCTAATTCAGGTGAATTTCAATATTCCTTTCTTTTTCACAAAATTATGGATTTTTATCAAAACAAATTTTTAATATGCATTACCCGCAGATTGGCTTGACGCAGTTACTTAGTGTCAGTTAACACCGTTAAAATTGTAACTAAAGGCCATTTTTGTGAATTCTAAGTAAATACGTGGAATATAAATATATGCGAGAGCGATTATAATTAATACGTCGATGTAGGTAGTCGTAAAGAAAAATATAAACGACGAAATACACTTGTATATATAAGAACTAGGATTGCAGATGGTTATAGAAAGTTTTTGAGAGCACGCTGAAAAGGTATATTTACTGTGTGGAAATATTGTAGTATTTATGGTGCGCCGGAAGAGGGGATTTTACCTGTCGTAAAAGTCTTTCTGAATAAGTTTCCTTTCTTGCGTTGTAAAATTCTCAGGATAGCAGATATACGTAAGAGCATCGAGTATCGCGTTTTGAGTTATTGTACCTGTTGATATAAAGTGTCTGCTCGTGTCGCGAGCGAGACGACGTAGTGCGGGTTATAAATGTTCGCTTGAAAAGCGTTCTTTACGGTCTTGTCGGTAATGAGGTACTTTGAGTAAACAAGAAATTGGGATTGCAGATATACGCAGAAGGTAATCACGAGGCTTGTAAAATGGCGTAGAAAATTCGTCAAAGGGCATGAAATCGTCCTGAGATGTTCTTTGAAATTGTAAGGCGACCCACCAATCCCACCGGGTCAGAAGAAATGAAGCGTGCACAAAAAGCAGGGATACATGGAAAAGTGGAGTTAAGGGAATTTTTGAAAATTCCAATTCACTACTTATAGATCCCTGGCCTCGGAGTCATTTGGTTTCTTAAATTGGTTACAAGTGCATAGAGATTGCATTGTGTCGGGGACACCCTATCGAACGAGTGTCAGGTGCAACGGAAACGTCAATGGCGAAGCCAGTTAACGGTTTCGAATTTCGAATAATTCTTCCTCGCTGGTTATAATTCTCTGGTATCGATGGGAACGAATTTTGGAATTTTTAACGGTGCCATTCTCACGCTCAAGGCACGTGACATTCCTGTAAAATTTTGTAAACTTCCCCTGTACCATTTTTTTTCCTCTCTTGGCATGTGCCAGATGACACTGGAATGTGCTCCCCTCTCGGACATGTTGCAGGCTTTCTCGTGGTACTGTGCTTTTTTTCTTTTCTTCCCTTTTTTTTCTTTTTCTTCTTTTTTCTTCGACTACCCAGAAGGGTTTCGCCTTTCGGGTCGATTCTTATTGGCTTATGTTTCTCTGGTGCTCGTGAGAAGGAACTTTGACATTCGTGAATCGAATTCTCACGCTGGACGATTCGATCTTCAGGCACGTCTGGAGTTAGGGAGAACCGTACCCGACGTTCCTTCCCATAGAAGATTTCTAAGACAGATCATCTCCCAAGATGAAAATTTCATGGTTCGAGTCTATGAAAATTATATTGTATTTGGGATTAAAAATTTTTTATTCTCAGCGCCGAATTATTTCATTATATCGTCGATTTGAATTTTATAGTAGAAAGTGTCCATCTAAAAATTCTGAATACATCAAAAGACACCGAATGTACATTTAGCTGGAAAATGTATTTGTGCATATTTTCGCGAAAAGTCTTCTTTTTCGTAAAATCACTGTTTTTAATTGCGACAGAAAAATCATCGATTTTATATTAAGATGAAATCGATGTGTGAAGATAAATTAGGTCATTTTTATTTTTCTCTTTAATCCAATAAATATACCCACATGCGTGTCCTGGTACCACAAAAATGTCCCACGCATCCTTTCGATAATATATCTTCACCACTCATGTTGTCCTGTGCAGGATGGGAAGAAAAATGTTGTTTTACTCAAATAGTTTCTCACGGCCTGTGGGAATAGGACTGGAGGCAAGTCGAATGTCCTGCAGTAATTTTCCTAAAATTCCGTGAGAAAAGATGTTCCCGAGCCCAGTCGAATTTACTTGGTGTCTCACCTGCCGCGTGCCGAGGAATTTTCATTATTATCCCCTATATCAAGTGATACCAGGTATGGGTGTCTTGAAAAGATTGAAGAAGAAAAAAAGATCTACCGCATAGAAAAATTTGAGGCCGAGGTCGATCTGACTGGGAATTCGACGGGGCTGCCGCATTTCGAGAATAGACGTCATTACACGTGGAGTCCATGGATTTTGAGAGTGAACGTTGATCCTACGAGGATACATTATAGGTAAGGAAGCGTCCCGTCCCCACGCTACCTGAAGACGCCGAGCGTGAGAACTCGACTTCGAAAGAAGGCATTGCTTTCTCAGGGTTACCAAGTGCCCAGCAACGCGAAGGAGATCATCGGGAAATGTACGGAGGGTGCAGCGAGGAAGTTTCGAGCACCCATAAATAAAAAACAGCACGGGTAGCGTAATAACAAATTTTTCAAGCACTACAAAAATTTCCGATTAAAAGACTCCAACCCGTTAAAAAATACATTCCTAAATGTTGCTCTACATTATTTTCTATGTCGCAATCAGATAATTGGATCGTAAGGACTTCGTGGGGTTAATTGCAATGCGGTTAACGTATATCGTTCCACCCTGACTATCGGTGAACTTCCTGAAGGCGAATGCTACCCTAGTAAGCATGAGAAGAAATTCTTCCTCATGGAAGCTTCTAGAAGTTTCGTTCTCACGACCGACCGAGGATCCGAGTGTAACAGCTTTCCCACGAAATCAAACCAGCCACCCCGACGGTTAATCCTCGAAGGAAGAAGGACGGATACGCTTACGTCAAGGACCCGTCTTTGAAGATCGGCGACAGAGGCCAGGCGTCCTTTCTAAGAAATTCTAAGCCGTCGTTACGGCATCGCATTTTCATTATTACACCCAAAAGCTGTCTCCCCGCAGGCGAATAACGTTCCTGGAAGTTATTCGCCGGATCGTAAAGTACGAAAATCATTAGAGGTTCTGAATTCTTGAGGCGGGTCGAATTTCAACGACATTCCTGCTGTGGGACGATCGGTTAGATAATACGACGTTCGCTTGGAAATTCCTTTACGCGTGAAAGGCCGTTTTTTCTTCGACGGAGAAGTTTGTCCTGCCACGAGCTCTAACGGCAGGGAGACGACGTGTACCCGAAGACGAGCGTGAGAACGATTCTTGCCAACGGTCAAATTTATGGTGTTTTGTATTAGGGATGCAGATACGCGCAAGAACTATAATACGAAGATGACGAAAGCGAGAGCCTTATGGGGAGATGAAAATTTTTTTTGAACGAGTTATATCATGTTTTATATCAATACAATTATTCATGTCTGATAAGAAGCGTAGAACAAACGATCTCAAAACATATACCACGTGCAGTTAAGCTAGGTTATGTATATACGTCAATGTCTCGTAGTACTTTTCCAACGCGATGAACACAATTTCAAGAGAGACAAAATGCCAAGTTATGAGGTCACCGAAAAGGCCTTGAGCATTAGGGTAGCATGAACCGCAAAGAGGCCAAGTGTGTCTGGAAAAAAAGAGGCTCTTGAAACGATCCATAAAAATTCTTAATTGCTCTCATTTGATCAACACTTGCACGAGATTGACGCAATGCATGAACAACGTACGGGAATGAAATGCGGTTCGGGTCAAGCGTGAAATTTGAGCTTAAAGCGTGACCGAGGAATTAGGAGAGTAGGAATTCAAACTGGATTTTCAAACCACCCCCGCAATGCTAATGTTTCTAGCCAGGCGTGTCCCTGATTTGCTGCAGTGGTACAAACTATGCGTCAAAATTTCGTCTTGTGACGTGACTCAAGCATTAGGGCACCAGGAAGTTCGCGACACATGTAAATCTAACTGCGAACTATTGGCTATAATTACATGCAAGGAATGCATTGACGAAGCAACAAAACTCTTGAACATTTGCATGCGAATCAGCTGAACCATAACCTAGCGACAAAGTAAACCCATAATAACCGGAAAAGTCAATACGAAAAATGCGTGATACAAAAATTTGAAAAAAGTTTTTGTTTGACCGCGTACAATCTCATTACGGTGTGTTCAATAAACGTGTAGAAATGTCAATAATAGAAGTAGAAGCTGGTGTGTTGCCAGCGTGACGTTTTCACTAGGAGATCAGAAGTAGTTCGACGGTCTGCAATGGCTCCAGTCTGACAGCCGAGCCGAATTTCCATGAAAAATCTCTCCTACGTATAGAACGATGGGCCATAGCTCAGAGCCCTAGGGGAATATGCTGAATAGAAATCCCTAATTAGTGGCTAGGGTAGTATGCCAGAGACGGAAGTGTTCTGAAATGTCGGTAGGTGGCTGTGAGTCTGACTTCATATTTACACTAGATTACAGTGTCGCTCGTACCGAAAGTGTTGGCAAGCGTGAGGGAGGCTCCTGAGTGTCTGATCAAAAGTGTCGGTAGGAGCCGGAATAATTGAATAGACCCGGTCCATTTAGGTACTAGGGTACTATACTGACTCGAAGCTGGTGATTTTCGTTTTAGACTAGCTACTGTGTACTACTAACTGCGGCACGTGCTAAACAGGCAGGGAAAAAGGGGGTGTGGATAAGGCATTAGGGTGGGTAACTGGTGGCGTACGGAAAAGGGTTGACATTTCTAAACTGACTGATCTACTTTGGTATCAGGGGAGTACGGTGGTACAGAGAGTGAACATACTAAGGGTAATCCTTTCATAGAGGAACTCAAGTAATGAAGACAGGCCACACCCTATACGGTTGATCCATCAATAGGAAATATGGTTTAACGTTAGGGGTGGTTGTATCCGTTAAAGATTGTATGAATGGAATGAACTATTTAACGATCAGGAGCGTATATGTATCGGAAGGCTACCGTGCATGCCGAGGGGATGGTGGTGTACGAGAGCCTGAAATTTCCACTTGAGGGCACGAGAATGAAAAGTTCAGGGTGAGATTGAACTTGGGGGAAAAAAGAGGCCTTCAGCGTGACCTTTTATAACAGAGTCCCATCAGTCGCAGGAGTTTTACTAAATGCTACCACCCTCTATCCGTACGATAGAGCCCAAGGGGTGATATCGATTAACTACCCTGCCGGCGTAACGGTATAAGGTTCTTTGGGCGTTAGAACTCAAATTTTCATTTACTTTCACACAGAATAGGTATACTGCATTGCTCGTAAGCATATATCTGTAATATCTTTGTAAATAGTTACGGGTAAATAGTTAAATAGTTACTTCGTGATAGTAGCATAAGAGCAATTGAAAGTTCGAAATTTAGTATAATCGTATCAGTGACTGAAACGTAAAATCATTTATTTCATTCTCATGGAAATTGTGGCTTGAGATTTTCGTTAAACTGTATTTTCCCACAGACAAGAGTCGCAAGAAACGTCCGAGACGCATGACGGTTGGTTCACACGTCGAAGGCTCACATGGTTCTTTGCGCGAGTCGAGTGGCATGCGTGAGAACATGTGGCTTGGGGACACGTTACCCTCCACATATGAAGCAGAGGAGCAGGAAGTACGAAGAGGATATCTCGGCTCTGATATCCCCTCGTGGAGGGTGGTGGAGGGTGGATGGTAGACGGTTAGAATGGTCTTTGTCGATTAAGGTCGAACCAATCAGCGAGCATTCCTACGTGGGAAAGGGTTAAAGTTTCTAACACGCTGAGAACTCGGAGTATCAGGATAGCAGAGTGGAGAAGGGCTGATATTTTTGGTGCTAAGGGAAAAGAGTGTGTTGGTAGATGGTACATGTGGTACTTGAGGAAGTCATCGGGAATAACGTTGTGAGGTACCTTGAGCAGCGACGCCATAATGATTTTACATATTCCCCATAATGACGAGAAAGTGACAATTTTCTTATGCCTAAAATTACGCGAGTCTCTTGAGCCAAGGGGGCAAGTAAATTTAAGCGACAGAGACCCCTTTATTGTCGAGTCAAATATTACGTCAAATTCCGTGAAACAGTTCAAGCTACCGTCTGTGCGATTAGAAGAGCATGAAGGAGTCGAGGCCCAAAGGGGTTCAAAGTGCTCTACAAAGTTACCAGGGTAGTAAGTCTTTCAGGAGTTAGGGGACGTAATGACTGAGCGGTGACAAAAAAACAGGGTGAGTGATACATATAGTGTCACTCGTGCTAATTGATCCTACCCTCAAAGGGTTAATGTAACAAAAGTTCATGTCTCGACTGACTAGGACGCTATGATCGAACGAAGGTATTCCTTAAAGGGAACTGGGGAAGGATGTGATCTTATCCGTTACACCGTATAGCGTCCGATAGAAAAGTCGACATACAATGGAAACTCAATTCAAAGGGTTCAAGTCGCAACGAAAGACCTTTGGATACAACTTTTAGGCTATTATAATCATAAAACTACTTGGTCTTTTCGTTCCATTTACAGCGGAGCCCTTAACAGTTTACGTTATCCTAGCAAGGAAAGGCCGGGGGGGTTGGGATACCTGAGCATTGTCTCTGGTCAAGAGCGAGATAGGAAAGCAACCCCCACAGCCGTTCCGAGTACCTACGTCATTGGTATTTCGCTTAGGCTACATTGTTTCCGCATTAAGTTGTGAGAGACTGTACTGTACTAACATTGCGTGCTATTCGACTCTAAATGGAACCCGAGGAATCCATTACTGCTGCTGGAAAATTTATCAAAGCGAATTGTAATAGTTGTTATATGCCTGTAAATATGTCAGTTAGACAGTAATTGGTGCTAAATAACCTGCAGAACCGTATAATGATAATTAACGTTATATTATTGATTTGTTTGTAGCGCTCAAGAAATGCGTTGAAGATTCGTGTATGAAAATTTTAAAGGTTTGTCCTTGTATATATTTTAATACAGAGGACTTACCGAAGTACAGAAGAAAAACTTGTGGTCCGAAGCATTAGGGTAGCAGAAGGCTACGGAGGGATCAGAATAATTTTTGAAGGACCGATAGAACCTTTTTCGAACTAGGGCTGACTCCGTCAAAAGGGACCCGCTAACGCTGATATAAATTTAATCGATAAATTTATTTAAATGGCCCTATCGCTAATGAGATGCTATAATCGGACCTTCAGGGACGGTTGTTAAATTTGAGTGGAGTTTTACCAGTTAAAGATCTGGGCAGTACGACTGGTAAAGGACTCGGAGCCCTACTGTCCGGTGCCCCTGGCAACCCTTAAATTCTTCACAAGCGACTTCTAAACTCCACGCCCACTCGACGATAAATGACGGCTCGCCGGCTCCGCGCTCTCTACGCATAATTTGATAAATTTAGTTATCAGGCTGATATACCGTCGTAGAGCTAGAAACTTTTAACCAGGCAAATATATTCTAATTAAATCAAATTAGATTCACCCCATCCGAGAACGCTGGCAGGGGGCACCTACATTCGTGGGCACTCGACTGCTTTATGTGTACTTAAACAATTTCATCCCTTTTTTCTCTTACCGCCCTTATTTTCACCACTTTACCGCGCGACGCATAAAAGCTCTGTACTCGAGCTACATTGAGTCACGTAACATATGGTTGCATTTGGGAATGTATATTTTAGAATTACAAACTAAATGCCAAAGATACCACCGTCTCCATATGGTATCCTAGAACCGGTTTAAAACTTTTTTTTTCAGGCACCCCTGTTACTTCCATGTTACGTGAATGCTTATGCAGACCCACTTTTTGGAATACAAATATGTATCGTGTCTTTGTCGAGGACGTCCCTTTTTTCTTTGGAGCTTAGCTGGGTCAAGCTGTAGACGGTAGGTCGCATGGGGGGATCGGCTGTTGCTATGGGAAACGGTAGAGAAACACCATGAACGTAGCGGTACTTGTCAGGCTAGTATAAATGGAGAAGAAGTTGTCTACGGGGTCCTATAGCTTTTTATTTCAGGCAAGAGGATCGACGGTGGAATTACCAGGAGAATTTTTCATTTTTATTTCCTTGTCAATGGAACGTCTAGCCAATAAATCTTTTGGGCACCGGTTTTATTGCTGCGCTTCTCGTCGAAACTAATGAGATGGATTAACGTCTTGGACTGTATTAGGGTATTAGAATGAGGATGCAGGTTTTTAAGAAAACTACCCTCCTATACTGCATGCATTTGCGTTGCCGTTACCATCCACGTATTGCGTAGGGAATAAATTTGTATTTCGAGTGAACGAAGTCTTCGCTGTGCGAAAAGTCTATTTTCATTATCCGAGTCGACTTACTGGGAAAGTAGAAAGGAAATGCAGTATGATTTTAATGGAAAGCGCATAGCGTCAGTGCATCGATGTGATCCGTTGCACTTTTTGTAAATTTTAATTAGGACGTCAGACAAGGATAGAAAGTATTTCTGAAAATTTTCCGACAAATAAGTAAGTTGAAATTCTGCTGAAAGTCAATTTTCGCGCATTATTAAGCAGGGCTCTATAAACGTTGAGTCTGAAAAATATTTGAAAAACGGCGTAAAACGCGATATTACGACCCTTTGTCTCGTTTACAAAGCACTTCTGTTTACCACACAATGGGAACCAATCCTAATGGCAATTTGCAGCTAAACTTAATCGCTCTGCCTTTTCGAAAAGGAATGATGAATGGCGTTGGTAATTTCGTTGGAGGTCTTTAAAACCCATACCCCCGCAGCGAGCTAATTATCCCGGAGATTCCTCGTACTGCTCATCCATAAGCTACATAATAGATATGTCAATTAACCTCGGTTTTACTACCAGGATTACAGAGGAATATCGGAGGTAAAATTTTTTAAAAATTTGTAACCAATTTCTCCGCCATTACAAAATTTTCATACGTTTTACCCAAAACAGGTTTCGTAATTGCAAACATTGAATTACCATCGTCAATACTCATATACGCTCTTGGGTACACAGTAGAAAAAGATGTTTTTCAAGTCATCCTATCAGGACTCTATAAGAATTTAGAAAAAAAAATTTTCGAGGACACGTCTTTACCGAGATTCAATGGAATTTCCTGACTTTTGTGCACTTTTGGAAAAGGAGTCAAGAAGTTCAAGGACGTAAATACATTTGCATCAGTCCTATTGCGTAGACATATTAGAGAAAAAAAATCCACAATCTAGGTCAAACGTAACAGAGCTCCAGAAGTCATGTACGAGTAGTAGAGAAAGATAAAAAAATAGTTGTCTCAAGCCAAAAAAAAGTCTTTGAAGACCAATTACAGAGACTTTTCCGATCAGGAAATTAGAAAATTTCAGTAGGTACTTTTTCTTAAGTGTTTTTGGACTCGCTAAAAGGATCCCTCTAGACCACCTCCCACAAAGGCTTTCCTATTTTACAGCCCCATAAGGGTTCGTAAAGTCCGACCAATAGAATTCCGTTGAATGATAAATGCCAATGGTGGATTCGTTTCCTTTAGTGACACTAAATGTGTTCCTTGCTTTTGAAATTTCACGTTCAATTACTACCTGCGAAGAAAAGGCTTCCGGACGTTTGCACGCGTAACATCGAATTACGAATGTGCCGTAAGGGACGTCAAAATGTTATCCTCTGATTCAACGTGAACAAAATAAAAATGTGTGATGCTGGCTTTACGACTCAGTAAGCCACGCCTCCTTCAAAAGATCCCATGATATATTTTCCCATGAAGATCTCTCCCCAACGTTCCCACCAATGATAAACTTCACCTCGTGCGTCTGTGGGGCACCGTGCGAGCTGCACTTTCACACGGTTCAACATTCTTTCTTTCGCGTACGAAGCTTATAAGAGCAGGAGTTGGCTGGACGATACGTCAGTCGCCATGCAACTCCCATGGCGTGTAGTACAGTACACGGACTAGTGTGTTGCACAACTTGATTGGATAGCTGAGTGCCTAGTTTATGAAGTTGAATAAAAATGATCCACGGAATAGTTAGTTTTACCGAGTGCCCTTGCTAGCCTACGTTTTGCGTAATAAAATATATTAAATCTGTGAAATGGATATTAAATTTATGTATTCCATTTGAATTTTTTTAATGTGCTTTTTATGTCGGTCTATTTACATTATCCTGCTTTGAGTAAGGGCCAATCGGTATCTATAAAAATGAATTGATCACTAACCTGTTGGATGATTGGCCTGTAGATTATAGTCATCAATTTGAAGAGTGCTGTTCGCTCCGGTCCTGGTGAATCGAATTACATGGTATTGATTGTCGTTTACCTTGACACCAACCTCGCCAATTGGATGATCATTCGTGCCCATGTTGTAAACGGCGAACACGTTTCCTTCGACCTGTAAAAAAAATTATTCGTGATCGTGATCGATATGAAAACAGTACGAAAGATATCCATTGGCTGCCGGAGTGCCATAACATTTTATAATATCTATTTGCAATCGTGCATTTAAAATTAATTTAATGAAATCGTAAATAATAATATTCTGAGAGATTTTCTTGTGCCTATTAAAGTATATTCGTGGGAAAATTTCTTCCTTAACGAGAAGGCCGTTAGCTTATTAATCCAATGAGATCGGAATAATTTTCGGACCGTTTTGTTAACTAGATTTAGGTGAATCGTCAAAATAAATGAACTTGTAATTTCGTTGTGCCGATTCACGTGCAAAGGGTCGCTTAGGGTTTAACAAGATTAGTCTGGGCTGTTAAAACAAATTTCTGAAAGGGATGTTGAATATTATAATTGCATTTACGTGATTCGCAATCTTTACGTGTGCGCGAGATAATTTTTGACAGAAGTTATCTCAGGACGGATGTCGTGGATCGAGATTAATTCGCGGGTGCGTAATAAAGATTCTTTCCACAATTCATACAAATTGTGTCAACGTGAAATATTTTTTGTTTAATTACATTTTTGACACGTCACTCGATTACGTAATTGAAATCATGCTGATAGTTTTTAATAGTAAGATTGATATCGTATCGATGATAAGGAAACTGTCGAAGACAGTCTTTAACTTCTTATTTCGTATGCGTTGTGATTTGTGATTGTATAGCAGAAAAATGTAGTATATTCAAAAAACTCTTGATTTTGCATTATGAAGTAATTGAATTTTCTATTTACTCGAAGAATAATGGATCATAAGAGCAATTCTGTGAAACTTGGACCATCATGATTTTATCGGTAATTGGGGGAGAACTTTTCTTATTATTTTTTTTCGTGCAGTGTACGGAATTACGAATAATTTAGGTTTTCTATTTGGTTCGGATACATACACAAGTTAAAATTACATTCCTCGAGATTTCCTACAATTTCCTATAAAATTTCATCTCGAGTTTCGCAGAAGTCATTATTTTGCTTCTTTCCTCGTAAGCATACAGATTCTTGTTGAAATTCGAGTAAAATATAGATTTTTCAAAGTTTCTTCAAATAAAATTATATAAGCAAATCGGAATAGAAATTCTCGCTAAATCTGTCTACTGTTATGATTCACCATTAGAAAAACCGATCATTTTGTACAAACAAAATATCTCTCTACCCAAAACATATTTGTTTTACCTCAATAATTCAGATAGTCCGTACAAACATTGAATCCCGCTTGAGAAACTGATAAAAATAAAAATTAACAAGCATGTCACCGCTGTGTGAATGCCTTAAAAGCATATATTATCTAACCTAATATTTTCGACCTATTGTTATGAGCTTTAAAAAATTGTCACGCGATAAACGCTAGAAAGAAGGATTTACGAATTCACTAACAATTTCAATTTCCAAGTAATCGTTGCTCGAAGCCGATTCTATTCGAAGTAGCACAGCGTCATTAACAGCCGTGACAATGCCCATAGCCACTGTATCCTTCTTCATTTCTGGTCGTCGATCAGGTGGAAAGGTGTATGTGATGAGTCCTCGTCCAGGACCAAACTCGTAAGCTGTAGCTTCTGCAAGAGAAAGATTAATAATTAGTTAAGTTATGAAATTCAAGCAACAGGTCAAAGATCAAACGAAGGATGGTATTGCTTACTACTATTTGCAAGTGTTCGCACATACCATCTTTACAAGTAGGTCCAGTGAAGCTGGTCAAGTCGCAATCGCATGTATAACTCTTCCATTGTTGTACGCAAGTACCATGATTGGAGCAGACGTCGTGAGAACATTTTTTGCCAGGATGAAGATTTGTGTAGGCGTCGCAACCAGATTCCACTTGGGAGCTAGGAACAACAGCGTCGGATTTTAAATCAGGACTTTCGCCACTGAGATCCAGAGACGCCAGGCATCCCTCGAATCCATGTCGGCTGAGTATGTGTTTCGGCAATTGAGCGTACTGTGCTTTTTCCACGCCACCTGAAATTCCCAAAAAGACTTAAAATCTTTCTTCGAGGGAGAAGAAATGAAAGGAGAGAGAAAAGAGATGGAAAATTGACAAAATCCATTTTCTATAAAGCCGAGATAGAAAGTTTATGACGAATTTCCTTAAAAAGTAGCCACGAGTCTCTGGATGGCAGGTACCCAAGTCTTTCAGTACTCAGACATTTAACTTTGGCAAATTGAATTGCAGCCACTCGACGTATCACTAGATTATGAAAATTTGCCCTTCAGACTTTAACGCGGCGGAATATCTATATTATCGTATAAATCAATCCCGTTACGCTGGGCAAGCAAGCCGAAAATTATTTTCACGTTCCACTCGGAATTTTTACTCGCATGAACTGCTGCGTGCTCGGCTGAAACGAAGCGCTCGCCACTTGATCCCGCAGCAATATTTTCAGCTGTCATTGGCTACGAATGGGTGCCGGAGCGCGTGAGAGGATTGGTAAAGCCACGTAAAAGCGGGAAACATACGTTTTTAAAAAAATCCCTCGACACATACTGATCAAAACTGACCCAATGATTTATCATATCGAACAGTTCCCATCTGGTATACGCAGATTGGCAACGTTTGTATTAGAAAAACTTGCTAAGTTCACATTAATAAAAAAAATCGAAAGTATAAATGATTTAAATTCTATTATCCAATGAATTTTCATATAACTTTAAAAATAATTTTTTTTTAATTTCTAGTACGTCGATTATTAGTTATCGTCAGTCTAATATTCGTGAAAATAAATTTTTCCTTTTAAGACACGAAGTCAAAGAATATGAGGAGTCCTGAAATAATTCTGGAGATAATCTCTACATAGAATTTGAAATTCTCTTGAGATGTACCATGAGTCATATCCAATTAAACGTCCTTTATAAGTAGATTATTTTGTCTCGCCTGTATTTTGCTAATGTCAAGTGTTTTTACATATTCATGAAAATACATATCCACGTCCCTAAGAAATTGCAGCGAAGTAAACCATAGACAAAAATAAATTCAAGTACGATCTCCAGAACACAACGACCCATTTATTGAAAAGTGTAGGAGCTTCGTTATCTTATTTATATCGAATTTCACGCAAGACTGACTGACTTCAGAAAGTCCAAAATATCCAGAACGCCGATCACTCGATAAATAATATTTTGCGGTCTCGACGAAACCTCCATTCTTCACGTTCTGCGTAAGTCACGTGGAAGAACAACATCTGCTCCAAAAACTTCAGAAACATAGCACCGACTTCCTTTCCCTTCATATTCCCGAACTCCTAACGAAACTCCCCAGGGTGCCGAAGGAAGTTAAATCAGCGAGGCCGAAATGAATTGTAGCAATCAACGTCGTCGAAGATCAGTCAAGTGTGTGAGGATCGAACAGTCCACCGATGATAAATCATCCCTAATCATTATTATGGTTAACGTAAACGAACCGTAGGTACAATGAGAGGAGATGGCATTCGTCAGGGAACGTTCGCACGAAATCACACTTGACTGGCTCGGCTTTTGAGACCTGTTCTACGTCAAGCTTCTAATAAAGGCGCATATAGAACCGACCTTCCTGCGGCATAAAAAAAAATTAATAAAATCAAAATCTTCACGAGCCATCATCTCTCAGGCGTTCTAACTTACCAATATAAAGTATTCCATCCAAATCCAAATTCTCGTTGCTACCCAAGCTATTGACAGCCGCCACGTGGTCGTCGACTGCAAGGGTGTGCCTCTTGGGAGCCGGTCGGCCTATGCTCACCGCGTGCCACTTGCCGTCGTTCAGTCTCGACTTCGAAGTGTCCCTTACTCTCACGGGACCATCCCCAAGGTCGAATACGTAATGTACGTGTCCATTGACCAATTCCACAGCTATGAAGTCTCTCTCCCTTCCGGCATTGTAAAGTATCAAGCCATTTGCTTCACGTGTCTTGAACTGTAATCCATCAGACAAATTTGTTAATCGATCGTCACGCCAAGGCTCTTTCGTGCGTCTATTACCTAACCTAGACGACGAAGTACAGTGACCCGGGAGATTAGAATAGCTTTAGTGTAGCGACGAAGCAACGATTTATCGCTATCTCGTCGCAAATCCTTACTGAATAGAGAACAGGTTGTAGTAATCGCATGAAATCTGACAGTATAGGTACTAACAGGTATACGAACAGTATCGATATCAGAATTGAACAGTTATAACCTTATACATTGGCAGGATATTATGTGTAATTTAAAGCACGTGGGTTTCCCATTTGTATTATTTTCTTTCATGTTTTTTTTTTCAGAGCTTGAAGGAGTTCAAGCGAGAGGTATCTATATATCAGAATGGTTCAGGGTAGCAGGTGAACTTTAAGCAAAGTGGATGGTGTATCCTGCTATTTAGCATTCTGCTGCCGGAAGGATCATCCTCTTTTTCTCTCTTTTTTTTTATTTTCGTAAAATAAATTACGCTAGATTATTCGTTTGACTTTTCACGATCCTAGAATCGCTTACGAATTTTCCATCTTTCCTTGAAAATCGTGGACGGAGAGCTCGTGAATTTTTACGAACTACGTGGTTTTATCGCTTACGGGAACTCTTGTCTTTCTGCCCGTATTGCTGACACTTTTCGAGAATATACATAAAAAAAGAGAAAGAGGCAGAGAAATTATTACATTAGATTGTATCTTTGCCTAGAAACGATGAAAGGATTCAAAGGACCGTGATGAGGCAGGCATTACCTACCTACCGTTCTATATCTGTATACCTACACTCTAAGCTCTTGCGTATTATTAGGTACAGGGCTTAATTAGCGAATTTAAATTGCGTAACTTATCTGCTTAATTTTAAGCGTATTCCATGAAGTTGCCACCCAGCTGCCGTGTAAGTTCTTCAATTAGTATCGCGATGTTCGTACGCGAGGATGTTACGGGACTTTGAGATATTTTCTCAGTCCCTCCGCATGCATACCTTTTCTCTGTCTCCTCGTACTAGTTTTTATGCTCGCGTTAAAAAATGTTCCACGAGTTTCGCTTTATTTATTTTAACCTAACTTCACGCGCGTGACCTTTGACCTGCGTTTAATACTATTTAATTAGCGGGTGTTAACGAAAAATTTGTATCCTCGCTCGCCATTGACTACGGGTACTAATTTTCTCGCGCGCCCGGATTCTGTTCATCCAAATTTGTAGACGTTCAATTACACGGTTACCGTCAACCATTTCGAAACGAGTATTTCGCGTTGACCGAGTTTTAAAATCCCACTCATTGCGAATTTATGTCTCGTGATTTACAGGATATTTTTTTACCGACCGTTCCCTACCAATACCATCTACCGATAACCCTACAGGACGTATACCTTAGTCGAATTTGCCAGGCTACGTTCCCCGAGTGGCCTTTGAGACCCCTAAGCAAGTACGTCAGTTACTATTACTGTACCTACTGAAATTACATTAGGTCCATTGCTTAGACGAAATAGATATCAATGTGAACCGTAACGCTTATAAATGTCGAAATTTCGCTCGCTTACCCACGTTAATCGGCTATAGCTATTAAACGCGTAATAGTCAATATGGCCGGCGCTCATACACGCAACATCTCTCGTAACGAGTTGTTCTACAGGATTTTCATGTATAAACCAGCCGAGCATTTGGTATTATGATCGCGCGTAAGTGTTACTGATTCATCATGTAAATTGAACAAATTTTATCGCATATAAAAATATTCGCATTACGGAAGGAACGTTTCAGAAAGCGGGTATCATGAATTATAGATATTTACCTGAAAATAGATGTTCGTCTCGACATAAGCTTTCAGTACTGGCAACCCAATGAAAGTGTGCTTCGACGTGAAGGTCACTGGATGATGAACCAGATGATTCCTCTTGCCAAATTTCCCGGTCACCCTGATGATCGGCGTGATGCCCTGATGTGAACCTTGATGGGAACCAGCACTTCTTGCGATTTCTAAATACGGGTATCCGTTAAACCAGACTTGTTGAAGTTGACCGACGAAATGCGGGACGTCCTCGCCGGAGTGCAGATATCCGCCCACGTGAAGTGTGCGGAATTCGAGTATGCTTTGTTTTCCCAGAAGAGTTTCAGCTGAAAAAGAAAGATGGTGGATGATAAAATAAAAAAAGTTCATTTTTATTAAACGTCACTGTGAAAATCTCTATGAAAATCGTGACATTGACATGCACTGTCGATATATCTATAAAGCCTGAAATATATTTGCATACGCATTAGGTATACTGAATATATTGGTTTTTCAGTTCGTGTCGAAATGAACAAAAAAATAAAATAAAATAATAAAAATCCATCATTTATCATGCATCGATGAATTTATTTCGAAATGCCAATAGAAACCGATTAACGTTTTCATTTATTAAACGCGAATCTATGAGGATTCATTGAATCAAATAGCATTGCACTTGCGACACAAAGTGAACTACCCCTGAGAATCGATTGGTTGCCGTCACGTTAAATTTCTGTCATGCATCTTCAACTCAGCAGGGAGCTATATTGCGAGTAGCTCGCCCTTTGATCTCAATTTACGATCCAATTAAATATCGTTTGATGGGCCAGCGATTGACCCTAGCAGCAACGTAGACAAGGTGAACCCTACCGCTTCACAGTCCGCTACCTGCTTCCGTAATTTTCAAGCACACGAACGGCCATGTTTGTGACCCGTCAACAAATCTGCCGGTAACGTATTTCTGATCGATATTGAAGAATCGTCTGGCTAACGAGGGGAAACTTAGTTCCCGATTAAATCCAAATGAAATTACGCTATCCGAATTGGAACCAGGAATCAGGATACCATGATTTATTTAATTATTTCTAATATATTGGTATACATTTTTTTTAGGGGTTAGTTAATTCATACGAACTTCGTATAATTTTATAGGAAAGCTTCGATTTTCCAACAATCGATTGATAGGTCTGTGTTCACGTCTGCGTATATGGGACTAAGGTTCGAATAAGGGTGGTCTAGCAATTTAGGGTATTGCTACCTAACTCAATATTGGCGGTACTCGCCATCCGTTTATGGGACGATTCTAGGATGGAGATGTTTCATAGGGGTTGACGGACGACGATACCCTCGTTGCTATACGCAGTTGATTGGCAAACCAAGCGTATATCGATTATATTATAGATATTGGAACTGTTACGATACACTCACTACCTCTCTTGCTTTATCATAGTACTCTTCATCTCGTTTATGGCTACTACCCATTGGCCACTGGGTATAATGAAATTTATCTTATTACTCCAATGCATCTCTTTTTTTTATCTCGCCCTTATACTGCACTAAGAACAGAATCTATGCAAATTATATTGACATTCTTGAAACTCCATTAGATTCCGAGACTCATCGGGAAGCGACCCTTCTGGTCTTGCAAAAAGTTTCAAATAGGATTCTAGATACACAGAAGGCAGAAGTACGCAGGCATAGACGTATAGTATATATATAGAGGGATGGGACGATAAATTGTGAAAAAGGGTAGAATATTTGATTTACGACTTTGTCAGGGACAATTGCATTTTTCATTCGCTTCCTTCAATTCTGCTATAGACGTCCAATTTTTTTTCTTCGCTCACGACCTCCGAGAAGATCGTTTGGGATTTTTGGTATTCGTGGTATTATGGTTTTAAGGCATTTTATTTTTTTTATTACACCATGCGAAATTGAGTGTAAATAGCTAATATACAGTAATATTACGAAAATTTCTACCGAAGTGTATTATGGCGTTTTATGGGATACGTGTACTATAAGAGTGAAATAAAAGCATTAATATCAGCTGACAAGTTATTTTTCGATCACATTTTATATAAGCGCAAGAATAAAATTCGTTTAGGTGTTGAATAGTCAAAATCAAAAATGTTCCTCTATCCTCATATTGAGATATCTTTCAGGGCGCGAGGGTGTCAAGGGAGGTTTTTAAGCCGAGAGGATACGAATAGTAAAGAGCACGTGGAACGAACAAATGCAATTTATATGATAAATGGACGTAAATCTAAATCCAATAAAGTAGAGCGTAATGGGGTACGGTCTGCCATTCTGTCGGTTATTTCTGTAATGTATTGGTTATTGGTTATAGACAGTGCGAAATCCGGTATGGTTACACCCAGTGTGTACATATGTATTAATACGCAAGGTTTACAAGGGACTGAATGCTACATCGAGATTTTATGCCGTCGTAAATTTTTCCATTTTGATATTTTCATACGACGATACCTCCCACGGAAACAATGTAATTTTTCGAATCCGCCCAACTCGACATGTATCTAGCAGCAATCATTTTGTTTGCATCGAGTATCGGTGGATCATATAGTATTGACGGAATAAGAGATTGAATCGGGTTCTGTCTGAATTTCGAAAACTATAAAAGTCTAGTACGGTATTCACAACCTTTTTTTTATTATGCCCAAAAGTCTGTACGAATGAAAAAAAAGGGGTGTTGGAATTCAAGAAGATGTTTAGTCGATAAAT
Source organism: Trachelus troglodyta (assembly GCA_030142635.1). NCBI lineage: Eukaryota > Metazoa > Arthropoda > Insecta > Hymenoptera > Cephidae > Trachelus > Trachelus troglodyta. Next base: position 1,304,786 of record JARQTJ010000624.1, on the reverse strand, counting down.
GATATTGAAAAAATTGGAAAAATCCAGCGATGGCAAAAGAGCAGCGATTGCCTCGGGTAAGAAGATTTAGTGAGTATGAAAGTCATGTAGGTAAACTCTGTACGAAAATATTGTCTCGCAATTACGTTTAAGAAATAATTGTTAGGGATTATTAAATTTGGAGTCTATGTAGTATTTCTACGTATGTATATAGGGATATTGATTTGCATGATTTGCCGATAGGCTCTGATAAATGGCGACGGTCAGAGGTTGACTCCGCGTGGAATGCAGTTTTCACCGTGGGCGTCGAGCCGATAAAAATGCATTTGCATAAATGCAATTATTATCGTACCGAGAGGCAATTCCCTGGGAATTCGTTCGAGTGAGATGGGACGTCGGAACGATAGAGAGAAACGTAGGGAATACGTGGGAGAAAAAGAAAATTAAAAATGGACACGCCAGAAAGTAGGTAAAAGCGAGAATAAGACAGTCTGGATAAATTAGAAATTTAAAAGGGAATTACGCATTTTAAATCCGAGGACTCCACTAAGTTTTAAGTCGCGCTATTTGCATTTCAACCGATTTCTTCAATCGTCTGCCTTGCTATGAATGCCAAATGAAGCTTCCTATGTCGAGTTGCACTGGAAAACGGTTGCCAGTACGTGGAGTAGTCCGTACCTTCGACGTAGGCACGTAACCTGTAATGGCTGAACGTCGACATTGTCAAATTTAAGAGTGAAACATTTTCCCAGGTTTTCTCGAGGGAAATCCTTCTTTTCCTTATTCTTTTCCATTTTCTTGACATCCTTTGTCGATTTTCACGATTTTCTAGTGAAAAGAAAAAAGTAAAATGAAAATTGAACGGAAGCCGATGCGAGGAAAAATTGTTCCTGTACATTCGACACACGAGATCCTTCGTATTTTCGTTACGTCGAAAGTAAGTAGAATACTAGAACAATAAGTTTTCAAGTGAAAACTGTGCTTTTCCAAAAACTCAACAGCAAAAGTTTTCATATCGACCGAGCAAGCATTTGTAAGGGGCCATACACCCATCTCTCATGCTGCTCCGTAATAGCGCAAGTAGGCGAAATTTCAATTTCAAAGTCGCTGCAGTGCCTACACGTAGAGGAGCATACATCCCTTACCAAGCTATCTCGGTAACCAGAAAACTACCTCTAAGAGGATCTTAAAAGTTAGATAGGTGAAAAATGACTGGGGTAATATTTCGGTTGAAATTTTTCTTTTTTTTTAATATACCCACCTAACCCTTCCATCTTTACGACACGATAAACCCACAGCACAGTCAAACTTTTCCAAAAGTTTTCACTAATAATTTATAGCATTCTAACTAAGTTTCCACTATACAAATCGCTTCGTGAGAATCTCTACCAAGGGCGTATTTCGCCTCATTAATTAATTATCTTAATCCAGGAAATTAACGGTGCACGATTAGCTATTAGATTTCCATCCGGCATCCGTATACGAGTTGCGATACTTTAAACGAGGAAAAATTAGGTCTCCATTTTTTTTTTGAAGAACTTGTTCCGTCTAGCTCTTCGTATAGCACAGCCTTTTCGTTCCAGTATTCCTCTATCTTCCCGATGCTTTTTCATCCCTCGATTCTCCTAGGTTAGCTACTCGTTCCACCTCTCGATAAAAGCAACCCTCGCTCCCTTATCAGACAGCCCTTTTTGGAAGCCCTTCTTATAATCTAGAGGATACAGGAACTTTCCTAGTTTACGCTGCCGCAGACTCTAACGAAAAGCGAAGCTTTATTCATTTATCCTCGAGCTCTCGCACCGTCGCTGTTTGTCGTCCACCGCGCTCAATCTAAACTTGCGGCAAATTTCGTAATTTATAGTTTCCCCGGCAGTTTCGCCACGGGCAAGTTTTGTGGTAAGTTTCGCCAGAGCTGAAGACTGGGGGCGGACCTGCACTCCGGCTAAGGAACGATATATCAGTAGGAGCTCGAGTACCGGTATCGCGGGATGCGGAATATTTATGCTAAATAGAAATTTTGAAGTATGATATTACTGTACATCTTGCTTCCCCACACATACCGGATGCAAATTTAAGCGGAGCTTTCTTTTCCATGTTCCCCGCTTACGTGAACACGTGGCTAGATAATTGCTTCACTTATTGCTGGGAATGAAATTACACTTTTAGTGAGGCAGAGATACTAATTATGGACTATGGAAAAGGTACAATCCAGCTGATAAGCCCGTATTTGAATAGTATGAAAACTGTTTTACGCAGAACTGTGGAAAAATGAAAATCGTACGTATTGCTTGATTAACACATTGAGTGTCATGCGAATTTATAAGGAAATTCCCCTCAGGCCACACGCGCTGCTTAGAGGTTCGAGTGTCAGCCACCGGTGGTTGACGCGGCCTGAACGGAAAGTTCAGTGTCAGCCACCGATGGCTGACGTGCGCTCAACGTGTTAAAAGTCGAGAAGTTATACGTTTTTTTTTTAATTTTTATATATCTCAATTTTTTAAGCGTCGATTGTTATGTGAATTTTTAAAATACACGAAAATAAAAAAACTGAGAACATTTGGCAGATGCATTTGTCTAACTTGCAAAGAAAATTTTCATATCTGAATTTGGATCTCATGACGAATTTTAAGAATACGATTTTTCACATTTTCGTTATTGCTCTCAGATACGTATTTTGGTACTAGTAATACTCGGAGTACTGAAGTACCGTGAATACCTGTATAGGTAAGCTAGCACAAAGTGGGGCAAATCGCACGTCACGTCCAGATGCAAAATAGTTGATTGGTTTCGCCGTTGCGTCGGGACGGCAGGTTGACGCGTAGGGGTTGACTGGTTCAGATTGGTTTGCCTGCCCATACGTTTTTGCTTAGTTCCCACGTTGGTGTGTCCTGTCGCATTTTCTGTTTGCCAATCGCATATTGGATTTTGCAATGGGTCGATGTTTACCCCGCCGTATGCTCAGCCTTTTGCGAAACTAACGTCACCCTTACAGATATTACCGCAGAGCGAAATAATATTTGTATCTTGCAATTTCCCGTCACACCATTTTCGCAATGTTCGAACAACAAAGCACAAGGAGAACTATGGTTTGTGAAACAATCATTTTTCCAAAAATACAATAAATCATGAAAAAAAAATTTACCTCTGACAGCCTCCTCGTCGTCGATTTGTAATTTCAGTGAACTGGCTCTTCTGGAGAATCTCAATGTATGCCACATATCATCGTTTAACCCCTGACCTGCGACGAGTATCTGAAAATGCAAAAAATTCAATTAAATCCTCATTAACAATTTAATTCGTCATAACAGCTACGGCAATCAACGCAGCAAATATCGAAGTAAATATTTTAATGGCAAATTTTTAATCCTATGAAATGTATCAAGTTGACTGTGAGTACACGGAATTATTAACTATATGTAATCCGATCAGTTCCCACCTGACGTAGTTGTTTTCTATGTAAAAGTATACCAGATGAAATCATGACAGACTTAGTCGGAGGGTAGATCGATATGCAACTCGGTAAATCTTAGTGAATTTAGTTAGCATATTTTCAAAATTCACTTTCAGGTAAAATTACTTAAAAATAAAGATTTCTAGCCAGAATTCGCACCAGAGCAACGGCGATATCAATATTGGATAAACTGCGCCTGCGCTAAGTTCTTCGCGAACAGACTATTACAGCGAGCCCTTGCTCTCATTTAGTTAAGCTACCATAAATCCAGCCAACTCGTCACTATCAGCTAGTCGGCGCAACCCGATACGATGATATCATCTATCACCACGTGGTTACTGACACACGTTTGTCAAATAACGTCGCCCCTATGCAACTGTTATTATCAACCGCTTTATCACCAGCATTCAAAAACTCACTATTCGTAAGCGATGCACACGTGTTACTGCAATTTCACGAGTATCCATATCATAGGAACATGCGTGCTTTACGTCGTAGCACGGATGACTACTTTGAAGATAGCCTTTAAACGAGAACCTACGAGAAAGAAGTCTATGAAGAAAAAAAAGAGAGAGCTAAACGCCCAAAAAGAACGTTCAGCTTGGCGCAAAAGTTCCGAATATTAATTCGTATACGTGAAGCTGGAAATTTTTTCAACCACTCGCTCAAATCACTCTTAACGCGATGCAGGAAGTTTTCGATGAGAAAGAAAGTAAAAAATAGATAAAGAAGAGTGAGAAACCCTAGGAAATGGATAAAAGAAAAATAAACGTCCAAATGCGCACTCTCGAATTTTCCTACGACTCGGCGAATGGTTTTCGTGACGTGAGGAAGGAAATACTAAGGAGCGAGAGAGAAAGAAAATAAAAAAAAGTCCATGACAAGGGACATTATGCAGATTGGGAGCAGTACAATTTGATAGGCCGCGTAAGGGAATGGTTGCGTTGACGCCCTAAAAAGTGCCTGCTCAAACAATCAGGAAAAAGCGTGGAAAGGCACGTCGAGTGAAACGTCGAGTAAAAAATTCTCTTTGTGGGGAGAAGTTACATCGAAAGTCTATCGGTAGGCGGATATTACGGTTCTCTCGAACTCTGTCCTTTGCTCGTAAAAGGACGGATAATCGACGCAATCACCGTCTATCAACATTTCCAACGAATCCCATAGCTTTAATCGCGTTTTGCGTCGCGATTCGAATCTACAAAACTGCCATTGCCTATTGTAAGCAGCGAGACGTGGATATATACAGAGCTGAGAAAAATAAATTATCGCGCACCGAACGAGCCAAGCAGCGACGACGCTCGGCGTCGTTCCAAAGTGTTAAGTATCGACGCTTGTATCGCTTGACTTTGTATCGCAATATGTCTCGTGTGTTTCTTGCGATGCGCGTCACAAAGGCGAAACAAATGGAACGACGGGACGGCGAGTTTAATGTTACACTAGAATAAATGGGAGTCTGGAATAAGTAGCGTTTCTTAGTATTTTCGAGAATTTCCTCCTTAAGATGTCTCTATACTTGAATCCGAGATTGCCGACTGAGTTCAGGGTAAGAATTGTTTTGTGTGAAAAGGAGTACATGGATGTGTAAAGGAGAGGGAAAAGGAGAAATATATCGGAAAGGAACTTCTCGACCGAAATAAAATGAAGCTCAGTCAAGCTGACCAGAGGTTTTGTTTCGTACGGAGTACGAAAAGCGGGAGAAAGAAAGAATGAGGAAGGACTGGAAGGAGATTGAGAGGGAGAGAGAGAGAGAGAGAGAAAAGAATTTTATAAGAATTTCCCTTTGAATTCCATTGCAAATTGTTCTGTTTTCTAGTTTCCTTATTCTCATCTTGAGTCTCTACTGTGAATCCTCTTGTTTGGGAATAACGCTTTTTATTTCTTTTCTTTTCGAGTCTTTCGACTCGCTTACCGCCACGCTGAAGCGCACGTGAATATTAGAAACCTAAAGAACAGATAATTTCACGAGATAATAACTTAGCCGACGATACTTCTTCATGGATTGTTGAGCTTTAGCCGTAATTCAATTTACTCTTTTTGACTCACAAATGAGAGATTGAAAGATTATGCTCCATTGGTAACCAGCATTTCGTGCTCGCATCGGAGTCGCTCGATCGGTCTTTCATTTGTGTGTCAAATGAATATCCGAATATAACCAATTTCCCAATCACACTGTTTCCAGCTTGCTAACCAATAAATTTCCCTACGATTTCCCCTGTGAGCAAGCGCGATTCGCTCATTAGTTCCCGCATAATGTCGAATTGTTAACCATGTTATGGCGGCCAATATGATACTCATGGCTCTGTATAAACCGTACAAGATTTTATTTCTATTCTCTAGTATCATCGCATCAGTAGTAATTTACAATAAAAATTACACAAGAATGTGGTTAAATCTCATGAAACCTTTAGTTCAACATTTTCTATATAGCTGGTAGTTACAAATTTATGCATGACTAAGAGAATTCATCGCTATTGCATTCCACCCTAAAGTGATTCCATTTAAGAAGAATAAAATAGAATGCATCCTTAATAAATGGCTGCTAGGTATAATGACAATGCTACTTCGGGAAAGACATCTTAAAAATATCTAGTGACTTCAAATAGAAATTAGACATGCGAGACTGGAAAGTTTCTTTGTCAATATACGTAACTTCCGCAGATTCGATTAATTAGGAGCGAGGTGGTGTGACGGTCAGGATTTAAAGCGGCGTTCATACCGATCGGTATGCTCGCGCTTAGAAAGATAAAATAAAATGGATAATTTCGAGTACTACGGCGATATTTCGTGCCCTTAAAAACTTCTAGTCTGATTTCTCTTTCACGGGACATTCGTTTCTAGACTCCGACAATCGATAAAGCAGATTGCGCTTGTAACAATGGAGCAAATCGCTGCTATGAAAGCCGCCACGAATCCCTTAGTCCAGGAGTTAGAAAGGCATTGAGGGTAGTCACCCCTTTGTGCTAGAAGAGCTACATAGGTCTCTATGATATATTTTAATAAGTTAAGTGCTCCTCCATGTAGACACTTGTGTATTCCACGTACTGGTACTGCTAGTAAGTAAATGCCTGATGACGAGTACATAAGGTCGTTAGTTCACTGAAAAAAAAGTCAATCAAACTCAAGCACTCCGATAAAATTTTTTTGCATTTCATTCCCAGTGAGTTTTATAATTTTCCAAAATTCCTTTCTCTAACCAATTTCCCAGTCTTCGATCATTTCGAGTTACGAATTCCACGTTACGATTTGCCATCCTGTTCGTCTTTCCAAAACTTTTTCATCAAAGTCACGTACAATTGTTTCCATCGACGAGCGACCCAAGCTTATTGAAATCTCGCTAGTTCAATTTAATCCAGTCCCTGAAACTAATCGCGACAGTACGTTCTTGTATTAATTATTCCATTCAATTATCGAGCCCATGTTCCAAGATTGAAACATCACCTCGAATTACAGCGTTACCATGGAACGACACCCTCTACCTGTTCCCAGCGTTCTTGGGGAATTACATAGCGAGATAAATGATTCTATTTTATAACTGGCTCGAGAGTATCGATCGCAGACACACGAATATTAGCATTTAACAATTAACATCCCTTGCCTACTATATACAGCGCGGCTCAAAAGGTATCGGCTCGGTGTAATAACGTTTGACAGGCATTGCACCGTGCAAATACTTTTGACCAGCACTGTATGTCATTATCTTATAAAAAACCGTATATCCTATGACGGTTCTTCGAGAGTAACCCTCATTCGTTAAGAGTCCAGGAGATTGCATTCGTTGAAGCCTCATTACGTAACATAATATGACAAAATCAAAATGGCCTCCAAGACGTCATATAGCTGGGTATAACGTATACGGCGGCAGTAACTGTCACCGTGACCGCAATAACGCCACTAGACGTATATTGTATCGCAGAATAGGAAACGTCGGGACTTTCCTATATTTCACATACGAAATGTCGAGTGCAATGTTGTTCGAGCGTATAATAGGTATGAGTTCTTGCCATGTCCGTTTCGCTGGCGTAACAATAATATAACTTGTAGCTGTAGACGTCTACGTCCGCCACGTGTGACAGTGCACAAAGTCTATACGAAGGGAAGCTTCCAGGACTTTCGATGTACACGAGCAGAGCTGGCTTGGCTGGTACGAAGTGGCATCGCCATCAGAAAGAATATCACGTTACCGTAGATAAGACGGGGTAGTCAGAAATGTCAAGACCATTTACTTCACGAAATTTCAGCCGTTTGACGTATTAAGTTAACGTATAAGCGCCAGCGTCGACGGTGACCGTAAGGAGCGAGGGTGGCAAGTAGAATTCACTAATACTTGAGTTTCTATACGGGGTGACGATTTTGATTTCGGTTCTGGCTCGGAATTTCGTCGTAGATAGGGAGGGTACCTTCGACTGACAAGTCCGCGAATGCTTTCAATGAAGAATATCAGCGGAAAGCTTGTCGCTTTTCAAACCCCTTTTATAAATTCTGACGCGAGAGTACCTGTCCTCGGCGATCTAGACTTCACCCTCGTACCACCCTTCAAACTAGCCACCCTCGCTTTATGGAGTTTGCGGTTAAGGTTCTTTACCTGAAGACCTGCCACAGCCAATGAGATCATTTTTTTTTTTCAATATCGAAGTGTCGCTTGGGCTTTTATGATTTTCTGTCGGATGGCACCTTTGTTTTCAATGTCGGTTCGACACTTCCACGAGATAGGTATTACCTTTTTTTTCAAGTTTCCTGCTTTTTATTTTTCCTATTGCGAACGGGATTAAGGGTTCCATCGAGATACTCCAAAATGGTTAACGGAGTGGTGGCTGCAAATAATCATCCTCCTAGACCTTGGTATATCTATGTTGCATAGACTACATAAGGTACCTTGAGGTACACGGGTGTACGTGCTTATGGCTGGAGCTTTGAATGTGAGTGGGGCGAGTTTTTTCGTGCCTTTAAAAATGCAAAATCAAATCGCGCTGGCCAACCTTTCTGGGAATCATTTGTAAGGTAAAAAAGAAATACAAAATAAAGGTCCATGAATTGCGCTTCATTTTATCCGTGAACTGGAGCGTCACTGAACTTCTTGTTGGTCCCGGCATATGAACACGATTGCGATACGCTCAGCTTCACTGACGATGAAGTTTATGAAGTCTCCCTGTTACGTTACAAGGAAATATTCAAATTGTTTCAAGCCATAAATTTCAGGTCAAATGTATATCTTTATCGGATCAATTAATCTCTTTGTCATTAATAATAGGGACGACCCTGAGTCAGTTTTTTACCGTATAAAAAACAAATGCTTCGTGCTACAGTCAACCTGTGCTAAACCTCAATTTTTAATTACCTAGCTGCAACCGTGAATCAGCTATTTAAGTTTCTTGTAGAATAATCAATAAACCATCGTAAAGTCACTATGTTAAGATGAGAGTATAAAATTATTCGATATAATTTATATCAAACGTACTTTAATCGTATCGTCAATTATCATTATGGCCAGTCATACAGTCAATATAAATACAGTTAACGCTAGATTTACGAAATCCGTAAATTTGAAGAATTTCACATTTTCATGTTTAACTCTTAAACCGAACACTGGTGCGAATTGCGAATTGCGAAAAGGTGCGAGACCGAGTTGTTGAATTTAAGATTTGAAGTTACAGAAATCATAAATATTATTTTTTTGCAATTTATCTCGACTTTGATAATCAATATCCATATATCTAGTGTTAAGATATTTTTTCATGTCGCACTGTAATTACCACCGTAACGTTATCCATCGAAGAGTATTTTATAGGAGAAGCATTTTCGCGTTTTTCCCACCTCTGATAAATACACGTGGATTTGTATTTGACAGCCAGCCTTTACCTACTGCGACCGTCTTCAATGGATATTGGATCTAACAAATAACGCCGGCAATGGCATCGTCTTTATCTAAATGGAAAATCGTCTCACCTTTTCCCGATCGCCAATGTGGATCAGCATTTTCGCGTTGCCATCTTCCAGAGACAGTTGCAATCGATCGGAGCTGTTTTCCAAGCTGGTGGCTAGTAGCAATCCTCGTGGTCTTGTTGTCTTAAAGCGCACAACCACTTCCTCGGCCTGCGTCCTCGAATCCTCCGGCATCAGTGCAGTCATTTGTTGACTCCCATTCAGATGCAGTGTGGATGCATCTGCGATGTGAATCAAAGCCAACAAGATATATCGTTTGAGTAAAAGTATAAAGAAAGCAATGCAGCCTTACGTCAGCGAATTTTATGCTAGTGAAATGCAGCGTGATAATCTGATAATCGTCTCACTGAAATCTATCGTTCGTTGTTTGTACGTATGACGTCATTACGTCAAAGTCTATTTGATGGGTAACTGTCATTAGATTTTTTATTAAAATCGTATACCCTTAAATTTCTAGGATGTATCTGGTAAAAAGATGAAAACCAAGGCCAGGCAATACAAAAATGACCGACCCTTCGCGTGGAGATATTCGGTTGTATTCGTGAGCAGTATTAGATGGATCGGTATCTAATATATATATATATATATAATAAAAGTGTTGATATTAACTTGATCCTTAATCGGTGGTCCCTTAGGAATCATTAGGGGGTTGCGTGATTTTTATAATGAAGTTGGTGTATTTTAATGCGATGAGCTTTTTTTTCATTTTAAATTGACTTACCCTTGCCGCACGTAGGTCCCGTGAAGGGTGTTCCTGTGCAATCGCAGTGAAATCTGTTCCAGCCCTCGAGGCAATGGCCACCGTGCATGCAGGGTTGAGATGGACAATGAGGGGGTTGTACGTGACAAGCCGGTCTCACGGCACCTACGAAACATAATGTACGTTATTAGGACACGCTTCAATTTTTGCTTCTGTGATTTGCCAACGTTATCATTATTGTAGGCGATCATCGTTATTTGATTGCATAAAAATTATATGCTGAAAGTTAGGATGTTGGTACAATTTATGATAATTAGTTTGTTAGATCGTTGCTTAAGAAAAATTTATTTAATGAGCCTTGATGATAACGAGTCTTCTTGAAGTAACTTTCGAGTCAAAAGTTAGACAGTGTTATGGTGTTATCAATCATCCGATGGTTGAATAAGAATCGATTATCTTTTCATTAATTCGACCATGAATGTAACAGTGGTGACAGAGATTGAATTTTGCTAAAAAAATTGTTTTTCGTTAAGGTGGTTATGCGTTATGTGACTTCGTTGGTGGAAATTATTAACAGCAAACTGTAGGCACGTAGTATTAATAAAACAAAGGATAAAATTTCTTTTAAATTTCCTCATTCGTTATTTAAATATTGAAGGTGATTAGTAAATATTTGTGCTGTTTTAATATGCGAATATTCGGAAAATATTTTTTCGATAACACGTTTATTATTTATAAAAACAACTTAAAATACAAACTGTAAAAGATAAGGATTGCAATTATAGTAGATACTATAGCAGATGATACACCGTATAAGCTGCGGTGTCCGAGTGGTTAAGGAGTCAGACTCGAAATCTGATGGGCTATGCCCGCACAGGTTCGAATCCTGTCCGCAGCGAATAAATTTTTTCTTTTTTTTTCTTGACAAAATCAATCGATACTAATGTTCTGTATTGTCGATCGTTGTAAGATATAATTAGTTCATCCGATCAATATTTATAATGAAAAAGTAAATGTTTCTAACAAAATTACTCACTCTATAATACGATAATTTACATAATGTCCACGACAGTGAAAAATCAGTCATAAATAAAAATGTCATTTTACACAATATACATTTAGTCCCATATTCCAGCTTGAGACGAAACTGATAACTTTTATTTTCAACTGTAGAAATTAAAGGAGCACCTTTCTCTTCTTGAGCATATACATTTTCAGACATTAATTTCACATTTTAACCGTCAGTCCGAGTTAGCGTCAGGTCATTCGGACTGTGATTAAGGAAAGGGTTTAATGTCTCATCGTAAACTCTACATACGAGTTTCTAGGATTTGCAGGCATATAGGTATATACAAACTATATTAGTACGGTGCAGGTCCGAGTTGTCAGAAAATTATAGGGTGTGCGATTCCGAATGGATATAAATCGTGAAAGGTCATTAGAGGAAAATACCTAGTGGATAAGTAATTCCGATGTAAACGTGAAAGTAATCGTATTTCCGATTGTTCCCTTAATTGCCAGCCGCTCCTTCGTCCAGCATTTTCTCATAAATCGACTTACCTGAATCCTGCTGTTGGGCGTAACCAGCAATATCTACAGGGTGTCCGTTGATTACGAGATCTCTCATGCATCCCACGTAGCCTTGTCTGAGAGCTCCGCTCCATAATACTGCCGGCACTGTCAGGGGTGCAAAGGGGGCTCCTACTCCTCCAATATAGAGCAATCCGTCAAGATCTAATTGAGTGGAGTCACCTATTTCGAAGTAAACAGAAGTTAAATAATGAATTGAATGATCTACTGGGAGTTTCAAAAATAATAATTATGTCTAAGGTGAACTTCCGTGTTTGATCGTGCGTGTCGTTTACGTTTTACGCAATCCGAACTTGTGGTAAACACCGAAGGAATTTACGATCGAGCCATTAAAATTTCATTTCGGACAAACTACTGCGCATGCGCACTAGTGTCCTGGCGTTATTGTCGCCAGATCCTCTTACGGGAAATTATCGAAGCACAGTCCTATACGTGTAATGCGTGAGACTGTATCTAATCCTGCCAGCATGTATAATATGTAATTACAGTTTGATATTTTGACATCGAGAACTTTGAATATCGCAAACTCGAAATTCGAAAGTATCAAAAGCAGCCTATTACATCAGTTAAGATTTATCAAGTATAATACAAACGTAATCAAATCGTTAAGAAACATACGGCAATCGACAGATGCCATTAGACCGTTTTATGCTGCATTCAAATTGTGTTTATTTGAACGTTCCAAGCTACGCACATTCTTTGTCATTGACTAAAAATTATAGTCAGAAATTTCTAAGCAGCGAGCAGCTGTCAATACGAATTTAACCCTAGCTTAGTTTCTTCACTTCTTACGCGTTAGATTTACGGTGCGGAAAACGTCAGCGTTTTGGAATGTTTTATTTTGGTATAGACTCATCATTTGTCTATTGTTTTTTTTTTTCAATCAGTGCATTTACCTAGATAGGCACCTATCTCCTTTCTCCGATATTCTTATTCTCATATTTTTATATATATATTTTTTCACTCTATCTTGAAAATTTTTACATTTTTACCAAAGTTTTCGCATAACTTTCTTCCGCCAAGAATTTCCTATTTGAATTATATCCTTCTGTCGTGTTCAGATACGACAAGTGAGTCGACCCGACATAATGAACGCGGTTCCTGCGAATGCGACGCTCTACAGAAGAATGTCGACAAGCGCAACTTCCCTTGGAATTTCTACGACTTTAATGAAAAAAAAATGGCACTTGGAAAATTTTAACATGAATTCTAAAATTTGTGTGGAATGTTAAGTAATGGATGGAAAATGTTTTGACCCGCGTACCAAAATAAGAAAAACTTAATAGTTGAATTATCATAATATCGTAAAAGCCGTTGAAGCCTAAAAACGATTTACATTCTGTAAACTAACGTTTCGAACGATTATTATTATTAAACGATTACACGTGTTACAATCGAATTTTAATTGATAATAATAATGACATGGATGTCGCTTTACCCTTGGTATAATTACAGCCGATTAAATGGCGAGTGTTTTTCACGGATTTCAGAATCGTTTGATGCTGCGAATTATACGAAATTAACGTGTGATGCAAATCATCGAATAATTATTTAATCTTCTTGTCCCCATGAAACGAGTATTGAACATGCTCTATTTATAACGAGTCTGACGATCATTGAAAAAAATATAATACATGTTTTCCGATCATAATTTAGTATACAATCTCAAAGGATAATATTCAGAAACATCTTGACGGGTCGGAAAGTTTAAAGTCGACATCAAGAAAGGGATGAACAGATAACTCAAGCGTCTAATAATTTCACCAAGGACTGATAGATAAACAACCGCAGTATCAAGGTGAAATTATAAATGTATTCAATGACTATATGCGACGGCAAAGACAGCCAGGGCTTTGATAAAGCGTCCAAGTTAAACGGTTGTTTAAGACTCGTATAGAAGTATACCTGCTCATCAAAAAGACATCGATACGTTTTACCGAAGAAAACACTTGGAGTATCATATATATATGGTGTCCAGTATGTTATCGTTACGTAAATGAGGCTGAAAAAAATCTAAAAACTTGTATATATAATTACCTCTGGCTACGAGTGAGCACGAATTCTTGCATATAGATACTCCTATATGTACATACTACTGTGAATATTTTTCGCAATGCGAAATTTACAGACACGCGTTGCGGTTTGATATAAACGTATGTATTTGTGTGTGTGTATATATATATATGTTTATATATATATATATATATATTAATACAATGACATGTAAACCCGGGTTAAAGACAAAGGAATGTCAATACAGTGAATAATTTCGCATATTGCCATAGTCGGACTTGATCACGAAATTCGGGAGTTACGACGCGAGGGAAGTTTGAATCCAACAGTGGTTTATAAATTCTATAGGTATTGAGGTTGGACTTGAAAGTTTCGAACATTGTAGTTTGCGTTGCTGGTTGCCTTCGCTAACGCGTACAGCCAGAAAGAGTATGAGTGAGCGGGAGAGATATAGATAGGGACCAGAAGGAAGGTCCTATAGATTCTAAATGTTCAGGTTTATGTATATTATTTGACGTCATCCACACGCTGCTCACCATAAGTTCCAGTTGCTAAACTATCTGGAGAACTGTTTATTTATTGGTTTAATAAAGCCGCAACTGCTCGCCGCTCGGTTGGCAAATGCCTGAAATTATCTTTTTGCTTCTTAGAGTGTTCGCCGATATTGCGTCTCTGTTGACGATCGGTAAATGCGCATTTAGAGATAGACGATAGTAATGAGTAACCTAATATATATATATATATATATATATATATATATTGTAACCTATACATCGTTAATAATACTGATCGCCAATATAGAACTTGGCTTACCTGAATAACCTTATATGTATAATCAATAATATTAAATAGGCACCGCGACGCGTGGGATTACCGCACTCCTCAGGCTACCTCGCCCACAATCTCAAGGTATATAAAGGGCACCAAAATCAGACTCGTGGCATTCTGCCATTAGCGTCTAGCTAGTCTACAGCAAGTATACGCGTGCAAACCATCTCGGGCAAAGGAGGCAAACCGACCCCTTTGGTATTACTCTGTACATACTACTTTTCGCAATACACGCAAATCGCGTGGAACAAGGTGGCAAACCGACACCGCTCAACTTCTTATTCAGTGCACTTAGATCGAGTCGCTACCGTGTCTTCTTAACGTCACGTGTATCGTTTCCGTCGATATATGCCATTCATTTCAATGTTATTATCAGCAATCATTTATTAATCATCGTATAATTTTTCGATTCTTCCCGTCAAACCTCTGACCACATCCAAAGCTATTGGAAGTTGCTCATTGGCACGATTCAGGGCAAATTCACGAATTAACATTAATATCGCCAACAAGTTAACCCAGTGACCATATTCAGGAATACCCGATATTGTTCACTGGCACAACTTTTATGCAATCCGAATCAACCCTTTTGACCACAGTCCATCCTATAGCAGCTGTTCATTGGCACGATTCAGGGCAAATTCACGAATTAACTCTTGGACCATATTCTGGTAGCCAGATATGTCCCTCGACACGATTTGGTATCCCTAGTCTTATCGGAACGATCTTAACGCTACCGTGACTTCCAGATTCAATAATATTTATCTCATCACGCAACTAGGAATAGCTAATAAGTTTCTGTATCTAGCTCTCATTCCCTTAACGTATTTATATATTTTTTTGTAGCTTTAAGCTGCTATTATAATACTAACATTCAGCACCTGTTAGGCTGAACCTCCATTAACACTCTCTGTATACCGTTTAGGATAATATACTCTTTCGTTTCATTATTTTTGTAAACAAAACCTCATCTTTATTTCTTTTGCTCCACCTATCATCCTGATTAAAATTTGTTAACAACAAAAATTGGCTCGGACCCGCCTAACTCACACGAGCTGGAGAACCATCTCGCGTGAAGGATAAAAAGGTTACAATATGTAGAATTGAGAAAAAAGGCATTCGGGGAAAAACTAGAATTAGAGTGCATGTGTGGAAAACAAGTGTGCATGCTGGAGGCCGTAAATTTAAGGATTAGGGTATATACAAAAGTCGAACCAGTACTTGACTGTCGCGACGGCTCAGGTTGCCCGGCGTCAGTAAAGTCCGAAGTACATGGAAAGAATGCGAGTATGAATGGACGTGAAACAGATGCGAATGATTTTGGGTACGACTTTGTGTTAGAAGATAGGCTAGAGTTAGTTTAACTGTCGAACAGTGCGGACGTGTCCGTAACTTGTAGTTTTATGGTTAAGTTCCCTTTCTAATAAAACATCTCAACTCTCATTTAACTTCTCGTTCGTCACCATTTCCATCACGATCCTCAATCTTTACCTCATCCCAATTTCATTATTAACATTCGCAGAATAACCTTATTCCTTATTCTACATTTTGATCTAATCGGTTTAATAACAATTCTGAAGCATATTACTCGTTCAAACCTGTATATAATATTTTTTATGTAACGAATGCTCAAAGAATACCCCGTAATGCGTCCCTGGAGGGCACCTTAAAATATTATTTTTTGAAGAAATTACTACAAAAGTATCTACAAATTTAAGATAGTGACGTCATAGGCACCTAAAACAGTTGCAAGCAAGGGAAAATCTTTTAAAAAATATTTTTGAGGCAGGTAAATAGTGCCATCCCTCGTAAAAAAAAGATTAGACAGACTTTTCTTTGATCAATTGTTACAAAAACTGTTACAACTAGTTAATGCGAATGAGTATAAAACTCGTGTGATTGGTATACTCGTATGTCATATTCATTCGTACTAACTATATAAAATACTATTTAATAATGAATGTTTCAGGAGAAAATGACAAGAATGTAATAGAATAGGAATGAATCAGTTAATAATGCGATTCATGTAGCGATTATTGTATTAAATGGTGTTTTCAACGTGTGATATCTGTAGCTAATAACATATGACGTTGTGGATAACTGTGTCGGTAGCGTATATAAATTGATCAAAATTTAATGATCACTCACCCGTAAGTAGAAAAAACAGCGACATTCGTGCTCTTGAATCCATTCCCATAATCCAAATTTGATAGACTTGAGCGATGACCTCTCTTCAACACATTTCTTAATCTTTTCTATAACATAGAAAATTGACATTTTTTAACTGATTGGATAAGGTATACTTTGAAAGAAAATGAAAAAATATAGTAGTCCAATTAATGCATACTATTGTATATCCATAATAGATGTACACTTATAGTTAAAGTCCGATATCAATTCTATTTTGGGAAGTCATCTTTCTGTTCATTATACTCTAAAAAAAGTCTGATAAATCTTAAAAGCAATAATTCTGAACGTCAGCTATATTTATATTATCCCATCTTTCGTTTTTCGACGCATTTAATATATTGAAGCAAAATATTTTTCCTGAAATTAAAATCAATTTGACAGGAGTTATTATCATCAGGAATTTTATCTCGCTATATATTTCTATTCGATCGATTCTACAGCTCGAGGAAAATCTTAAAGAAAAACATGGCCGATGATGAAGTACAAGATTTACGCATAGTATTTTGTAAAAACGTAGGATATCGCTGGCATATTCGTTACCTACTTTTTTATTAAGTAAAAACAAATAATTCAATATTTATATCTGATGAAATGATACAAAACGCGTATCAATGTCGACACAAAATTGGTAATCTATGTGTATGATAACTTCAATAGACCGATGTAAAGTTTTTTAAAGGTTTTAATTTACGTTTATTGCCGAGAAAAAAATAATGTTATTGGTAAATACATTTCATAAACTTCTTTATAATGGTATATCGTTCTATTATTACATAAGTATAATTACAGAAGTTTTTTAAAGAAAATAAATTGTGTTTATCGATTTAAAGTTAGTTTTCTTGTAATTGAACTTCTATTATCTTGAATTTTCAAGAATACTAGCATGACAATTCATTTGGAATAGAGAATAGGTTAGCTCACGTTAGGATAGTTTGTGTAAGGTTAGGTCTTATTTGGTATAGTCCGGTATAGTCTAAAGGAAAGAACAGCACAACCCGGAGTTTTGTCAGAGCATACAAACGCCACTGTTTGGCCAGTCCTCATTATCGCTGCATTTTAAATTTCTGGCTCATTTTTAACACCGAAAGGGCCCTCCTAACTTATAGGGCCCTTGATCCGACAGGTTTTTTTTTCTACGTATTTGGCATCCTTTATTTACCAGTCTTCTGCATTCTCTTTTGTACTCCTGGAAGAATATTTAAATTTTCCGGTTTTTCTATATGCCAATGTCTGTTCATTTTAAATTTTAAACAGCAATGACGTAAATTAGTTAATTTCGCTTATTTTATCTGTATTGGATATTTTATTACTTTTTATTACTCACTATCCATGATAGCACATTGAGCTCTTAAAGATTTATTAAAGAATTCTCAAGTCCGATTAAGATATCTGAGAATTAATCAGAAAGTGCTCTGTTTGTGAACTTGGTGAATTATTATGTATCGATATTAGAGCTAGTTAAGATATTATAATGCAAAAATAAAAAACAGTTTTTCTGTATATCGCATAAGGCTTAAGCGAATAGCCAACTTGTAGACAACATTGCACAAAAAACGTCGTATAATTTTTACTTCGAAACATTTATACTATTACGGTTTGATTGTGCTTAAATATCGTTTTTTATTTGTCGCTAATTACGATTTAGAAATCAGGTTTTCCAGATCCGATATAGCGGATAAAAATTTTTAAAAATATTTGGATTTTTGTTAAGTATGAAAACTTCTTTTCAATAGATTTTTGTACAATATACAGGTTCTTGTCGGACCTTGGTCGACATATTTTCGACTTAAAATAATTAGGAAGGAATATGTGGTATTCATAGTTCAACTTGCCACTTTCATTTCGATTTATCTTTCGAGAAGACGTGATTAGCCTTGCCAACGCATTCCATATACAATGTTTTTGGTCTTTTAGCATTTATGGACTAAGTAGTTAAGGCTCAAGAAATAAATTCCACATCAACATGAGGGCGGTTTTGGGTATTTATCATTTTTGATTAATTATATTTCCATTATAATTCGTTCCTTCAACTATTTCTTACAGCAATATTGAATGGTTGTGTTTGTCTAACACATTGTAATACCTTTTTGTTTGATATGAATGCCCTGGTTGCTCATCACAAGTTGTGTAAGCGGTATGAACGAATCATTAGGCCTGCGATAGAAAATGTAATAAAAGTAAATTGCCTCAAAGCTCTCAAAGCAGAAAAAACTTGTACTATTTTGAATGAAGAGTAATGATTCTAATTTTTTGTTTATTATCAGTATAATTTATTATATACAGGATGAGGCGCGAGAAACAGAACACCGGAATATCTCTGTTGGATTTGAAGATACGGAGTTCGTAAATATCGGAAATTAAATGGTTTGGAAGGGCACACATGGCTATCATAATTTTTTTTCATTTTTTAACAGTTTTTTCAAGGTTATCAGAGTTTTTCAAATGGAATGGCATATTTTTTCTCCTTGCAAATTGTTGCCAGCATCCTCCAACCCATAAATATGGAATGAATAATAATTCGACGTGTAAGAGATTTGTTACGCTAAATGTCCAAAATTACTCCCTGGCACTGCGATATATTTGTTCAACCGTGCAGTAACAGAATTTATTACTCTGTAGTTCATTTCTAAAGAAATCGATGCACAAGCCCTGGCGATTCTTTCTTTCATGTTCTCTGCAGTGGTTGGTCGTTCATAATAGAGTTCGTCCTTCAGTTTTCCCCGCAGACAGAAATCGAGGGCTGTGAGATCTGGTGATCCAGCTGGCTTGGATGTGACCCGGCTCACAGGAATCGTTTAGCGTAACAGATACATATAAAGTCAAATCTCTTACACGTCGAATTATTATTCATTCCACATTTCTAGGTTGGAGGTCATTTAAAGGTCATACTATGTTACATGCTTGGATTCGTTTAGATGCTGGGTACAATTTGTAAGGAGAAAAAATATGCCATTCCATTTTAAAACACTCTGATAACCTTGAAAAAACTGGTAGAAACTGAAGAAAACATTTTATGGTAGCCATTTGCGCCCTTCCAAACCATTTAAATTCCGATATTTACGAACTCCGTATCTTCAAATCCAACAGGGATATTCAAGTGTTCTGCTTCTCGCCCCTCACCCTGTACATGGTAAAATATTGTATATAATATGTACACATATGTATTATGACGTTATTTTTGGACGTCACAAAAAGTTCTGTATTAATAACTTCCGTTTTTCAACTTCGGGACGCATTTACGTCCCTTTTCCAATAAACTCTCACGCAACCGGCCGAGCACTCCAGGGTCATAGGCTAATTAGTGAACACTAAGCTAATACCAAACTGTACAAATATTTGATACATCACGACCATATCACCGGTACCGAGCCATCCACCGTATATTGGACCCTACTCGAAAAAGAGTACGGAGGGTCACCCAAAAGGACAACGCCATGGACTTCATCTCATCTTTCGTTTTGTATCGCCGGTATTGACAGTTCACAGTGTTTGGACTAGTACCTACCGAAGACGAAGCAGTCTCGAGTTCCGCGAGGCTCCTCGTGCTGGATGATCAACGGGCTCCAGAGTGGAGGTACCGTAACTGGATTGCCACAGGAGGCAGAAATGACCAGACCTATCGGAGTCATCAGGATCCCAGCCAATATCGTCGAGGACAGGGTCGAATTCCCACCACCACCAGAGGCCACTGGACACCCTGAGTTACGGCAGCGAGACTGTGACTATTTTCCACGTGGCTAGCGAGCTTACAACCAGGACGACAAAATGTTGCGTTTAGTTCGCGATTGGAACTTTTATTTTACGCCGTCCTTCTGAGAATCGTGTATCGTTGCTTACAGGAAGGCTCCGGCATCTACCGATTATTTTCGAAGTCCATCTCGTATCGGTAAGGCGATTAAGCCACAGATGTCACTCTAACATTATTTCGAATTTCTCATTGGAGAAATAGTTTCGACAGCATGACTTTTGTAACGGCGTAGTAATACGAGTATTGTAAATCCTCTCGAGGATCCTATTGGCTATTTAAGGGCACTACTTTTAAATGTTAGTGGGGATGCGAGTCCCAGCCCTATGGTGAACTTTGCGTGTACGACATTCTTTTCTGAGTTACCATCGTGGTCGGGTGCAAATTTTGAATCTTGAGTAGTTTCGATAATACCAGTAAGAATCCTGTAACGAATCACGAAATCTTTTCCATACAGTTAACTTTCTTATCATTGCTTGCGTTTCACGTTTTCCCAGGGCATCTGCCTATGGATGATTCTTGAGTCGCTAACGTGGAAAAAATTCCGTGCATCGCCTATTATATTGCATAGTAGTATACCTATGAGAGTTCTGGATACAGATTCCTGTAACCGACCTATACCGACACTCTATAAACGTCGAAGGTGGGTGTTCGTGCTTTACGATTTCCGGAAGTGACGTCATCAAGACGCCTCGATTCCAAGAATTTTTGCTCGATTCCGGGAATTTTGCGTCATATTCTGGAAATTTTGCGCTCGATTCTAGGAATTACACACGATCGAGAACCTTCTAGAACCTTCTAGAACATTCTCGAATCTTCTGGAAGCTTCGATGGTTGGTGTCCGTGCTAAGTCCAGAGAGAGAGAGGGGCGGGGGGAGAAAGAGAGAGAGTGAGGGGGAGGGAGGGAGTGAGCGGGAGGGGAGGGGGAGAGAGAGAGAGAGAGACAGGCAGACAGAGACAGAGACAGAGACAGAGACAGAGACAGAGACAGGGACAGGGACAGGGACAGGGACATGGACATGGACATGGACATGGACATGGACATAGACATGCACATGCACATGCACATGCACATGGACATGGACATAGACAGAGACAGATGAATGGTACTGGGGTTACAGTGCCGCAAACGATGCCCTTGGGATACCGGGCCACCCCCCATGGTATGTTGGCCTTATCTGCGTATGCGGGGCTCTACGTGGATGGACGGTTAAATTCCCTAGCTACTCGTGGGATGCAAATGGAGACATCAACAATTAACAAAAATTATATGGATTCAGACTTGTCTACAGAACATGAAATGTCTATGGATGTGAACTTGGATGTTCGGTCAACCAGAACAAGGAAGCAATTAGACCTTCTGGAGTCTGAGGAGTTAGCTGCTTTTGCTGAACTCGGGAAACGAATATCGACGATTATAGATATACTTAAAGAGGCACGCAACGTCCACAAAACAATACGGGATGCATCAACGGAGGCCAGCATCTTCTACCAACAATTGAAGGATTATCGTCCAGCTCTTAAAAAGGCTAGAATGACACATAGTCGTGAACTGGGACGAATGCGCACAGAGACCCTAAACGAGGCGCAGTCAAATGAAGCAGCGCGGTGTAGGAAACGGGATCAACAGGCACAAGTGAATCTGAATGTAGAGCGCATAGATGCCGCAACACAATTCAGATACCCTGAAAATATAGCGCGAAGTCTGCTGAGCACTCCTACACAGAAGGAGTCTCCTGCAGCATCTGAGAAACGGGGGGCATCATCATCCTCGGAGGCATCTACCCTTGAGAAGAAGAGATGTGAGAGCTCTAGAAGCGAGCGAGTATGTCTCCCTACATCTCTCAATCAGACGCTGCCAACAGATCAAAATGAGTTAAGTACCGGTTGGAAGAAAGTGGAGAGGGTAAAGAAACGGAAGCAACCCAATAAAGACGAATTGAAAATTAGAGATAATATCCTGAAAATAAAAGGCCGGGCAAGGCTACCGGAAGCAGTAGCGGTGAAAGTGAGAGGTAAACTGTCTTACGCCGATATATTGCGTAAACTTAAGACCAAGGTAGACCCAGAAAAATGTGGCGTCAGCATTTCAGGCATCCGTCGGACGCGTGGCGGAGATCTCCTGGTGGAAATAAAGAAAGGAAGTGGAGAACCAAATGTCCTGAGAGACGCCGTTGCTGAGGCTCTTGGGGACGAAGCGACTGTGCGCACTATGACACGAAGTGTTGCACTCGAAATCCGAGACCTGGATGAAGCCACGACAGATACTGAAATCTCGGAAAGCATCAAGTCTGCAGTGGAAGAGACCAATCTCGACGCGATTGTCGTTAAGTCAATCAGGAAGGGTTTTGGTGGAACTCAAACGGCACTGGTTATGGTGCCACCTTCAACGGCTGATAGACTTTTGAAAGACGGTAAGGTAAAGATAGGCTGGATTAGGCGTCGATTAAGGGAAAAAATCCAAGTAATCCGCTGTTTCCGGTGCCATGGTTTCGGTCACGTCGCACTGGATTGCACAGGGGTAGACAGATCAAACTTGTGCAGGCTATGTGGAAAAGAAGACCACCACTCAAAAGACTGTAGAGTACAACCTTTCTGTGTAATTTGCAGTCATGGGAAAGAACCTGGGGGCTCGCAGCATATTCTTGGTAGCGCAAAGTGCGAATCTTTCCAGAAGGAGCTGAAGAAGGCACGGAAATGATCAAATTTCTTCAGATCAATCTAGGTAGAGGGCGAGAAGCTCAGGATTTATTAACCCAAACGTCGATCGAGAAAGGTGCGGACGTACTACTTATCAGCGAGCAATATAGAAAACCAGCAGCTGGGTTTTGGCTCCAGGATACAACAGGTGGAGCAGCTATCGCCGTACCTAACCACGCGTTGAGGATCGGGAGGACTGGGCCACCCGAGGCCAACTTCATCTGGGCCGAAATAGAAGACATGAAAGTATACAGCTGTTACTTTTCGCCAAATATGCCGTACGATGACTTTTTGAGGGATCTTGACAACTTCGAAGAGAGCCTTAGAACTGCCGGTAATAAGATCCTAGTGGCGGGGGACTTCAACAGCAAGTCGCCAGAATGGGGTTCCAAAAGATTAGATAATAGGGGTGTAGCTCTGTCCGAAATGATGGCTAGACTGGACCTTTTTGTTCTGAACAAGGGAAACACCTTCACCTTTCGGCGAGGGACCACTGGATCCGTTATCGATATCGCATTAGTCTCAAGTGATGTCAGCGTCAGAGCATTGGCATGGAAGGTACTGGAGGATCTTACTCTTAGCGATCATCAATATATCCAATTTATTATTGAAGCCGCCTCGCCGAAGAAAAAGGATTCAGACATCCAGCTTGGCCATAACTTGAGAAGAGCAGGATGGTTACTTCGGAAGCTTGATGAAGCCCAATTAACACAGTCCTTGGAAACGGCAAGGAACAGTGGGAATCTACAAAAGATGGCAGTGATAGGTGACCCAGAAACTCTCGTAAAACAGGCTGTAAAAACCATGGAATACGCATGCGATGCCTCCATGCCCCGATGGAAAAAATGTTCACGAGCTAAGAAACCGGCTTATTGGTGGACCCCCGAAATTGCGGAGTTGCGTCGGAAATGCATGGCTTTCCGCAGAAGGGCTCAGCGAGCCTAGAAGAAACAGGAGAACTCTAACCTAGAAATGGAATACAAAAGGTCCAGAAAGGATGTACGACTAGCTATTAAGAGAAACAAGAGGAAATGCTGGGAGGATATTACTCGCTCGATAGATAAGGACCCCTGGGGTCTACCCTATCGAATATTATCAAAGAAGTTGGTCGGCCGACATCCGATTCCTGGGATATCGTGTCCAAGACGAATGCGCGAAATAGTAGACACTTTATTCCCTAAACACGAGCAGAGGAAACATCTACCAGTACAAGAGGGAGGTCTGCAATTTGTGCCTTTCAGCACTACTGAGCTTCAGACAGCAGGGAATCGACTTCAACCTCGAAAAGCACCAGGTCTTGATAACATCCCAAATGAGATCATCAGGATGGTTATTAAAGTGTATCCAGACCTGCTATTAGAAACCTTTAATGCCTGCCTCAAACATAGTGTATTTCCTGCGAGATGGAAACGGCAGAAGTTAATATTACTGCGAAAGGGGAATAAACCGCTGAGCGACCCATCCTCCTACCGACCGATATGCTTAATCGACAATATAGGGAAGCTTTTCGAAAGAATGATTCTCCAGAGACTCGAGGAACATATTAAAGACCACGGAGGGCTATCACCAAGGCAATATGGGTTCCAAAAAGGGCGGTCAACAATAGATGCGATCGCATGCGTTATCAAAGCTGCGTCCAAAGTCAGACATGTCCCTTGGAAGAACAAAGGCTTCTGCGCACTGGTGACACTAGACATCAGCAATGCATTTAACACTGCCAGATGGGAAAAAATCATAGAGGCCCTAGCATTAAGACAAACACCAGAATACTTAATGAGGATCATTGACAATTACCTCAGTGGTAGATTCCTTATCTATGATACGGAAGACGGTCCAATAGAGTACGAGGTGTCTGCAGGTGCGGCACAAGGTTCAGTCATCGGCCCTTTCCTATGGAACATCATGTACGATGGATTATTAAACCTCGACCTTCCAGATAATTCAACCATAGTGGGTTTTGCTGATGACGCTGCAGTTGTTGTTACAGCAAGGAAAGCATCAACTCTAGAGATATTGGTGAACGAGACTCTTCGCCGTACCAGCAAGTGGCTAAATGAAAATGGACTGCAGATAGCACCCCATAAAACAGAAGCAGTTCTGATAACCGACAGACGTGCATTTACACCACCAAAACTAATCCTACAAGGTGCGGTGGTACCCTGGGGAAAGTCCCTCAAATATCTGGGAATACAGCTGGATGGTGGACTGCGGTATACAGCGCATGTGACTAGAACAACAGAAAAAGCAGCCGCAACAGCCACAGCACTGGCACAGCTGATGCCAAACATTGGAGGCCCCAGAGAGATGAAAAGAAGGCTGCTAAATAGTGTGATTCACTCCAAAATTCTGTATGGAGCTGAGATCTGGGCAAAAGCCATGAAAAGAGTGTTAAACAGGCGAAAGATGGCCTCCGTGCAGAGACGTAGCGTCCTCAGGGTAATATCCGCCTACAGGACCGTCTCGGAAGAAGCAGCACTAGTTCTCTCCAGTACACCTCCAATTGACTTGTTGGTTCGAGAGAAAGAAGAGGTACGCGAGGAACACAACATACACGGTGGAGGAAAAATAGTGAAAGAAAAGAAAGACGACATCAAAAAGAGGGCACGCCAAAGACTACTAACCAGATGGCAAGCACGATGGGATGAGGCCACAACAGGAAGATGGACTCATACGTTAATTCCAAAAATTGCAGTGTGGCTCAAAAAGCAATATGGTGATATCAACTACTATCTTACCCAGGCTTTCACTGGTCACGGATGCTTCAACGCTTACTTGGAAAGGTTTAAGATGTCCGAGACCGCATCATGCATACAATGCGGACACACATTCGACGACGCAAGGCACACGATTTTTGAGTGTAAGGCAAATGAGGAAGACAGGAGAAACGTCGAAGAGATGCTCTGCGGAAAAAAAATATCTGAGGGAAATCTGATAGCAGTTATGTTGAGTGGAAGATATACATGGGAGGTAGTGACAGCCTTTATCACTA
>JARQTJ010000624.1:1263997-1278564 GCA_030142635.1 Trachelus troglodyta | reverse complement strand
GTACTCCTTAGAGGGTACCTGGCGCCCAACCTACTTTTTCGCTTTTGCCGAGACCACTTACGTTCCCGATTCCGGATCTATCTAATTTTGTTTTGCTGACGACAGAAAAACCGTCGCAATACAATAACGATCACTTCACAAATTTGGCATGCACTGTGAACGTTAGAAATGCCTTGGAAAACCTCCAGCTAAAAAGTTCCATAGAATCAGACAAACGCATCTTCAGTGGGAAGTTTGATTTTTCAGACTCCTTGGACAACGTTACAAAGGTATACAGTATATATGACAAATAACCGTGTATGGTATGGTTTTGCGTAAGTCGACGATTTACAGGTAAGATTATTTCTCAAAAGGATTGTCCTGTACGCGGATACTAATAGATAAGATATTTTGACATAACGCAATCGAATGCGATTTTCCAGCATGCAGTGTCGATATGATAACAAACGAAAATGCAGTGCGGAACAAAATTGACAAGAAGAATGAAATATAAGTTATACGTATAGAGTACATTTACTGTGGGTGAACCGATGCGATTATGAAGCATCGGTATAGAGCTATTAATCGAATTGTTTACTCGTGCTGTTTTTTAAATTATACATATAGCCCCACTGTGTTAACATAGGAAGTCATGCCTGAGCGCGACTCATGAGTCACGAGTCGATAACCATTCCTCAATGACGATATCAGCAAAATATGAATTCCTGTATCGACGGTTCAGTGCTTTCCCGATTATTAATACAGATTTAGATTAAATTTTCATGAGGAAAACGTTTTCATTCTGGTCCAGTTGGATGGAATGCACTATAAGAACGTGAAAGAAAATTAATTAAAAAAATATAGGTATAGCTAATTTTCTATTTGTTACTTTACTATTGAAATACTGCTGAAGTTGTTTGATGTCAGGAATATTTCAATTAGAGCTGCTACCTGCTCGATAATTAGTGTTTTGACAGACGATAATCGATAGAGGGAGCTTTGTGCTCTTTTTCTTCGCGATAGGGTGAAAAGTATCGGAAAATTAAGTGAAATTATATATAATTAGCAAGGTAAGTAATTAACGTCAATTTCTAAGGAGCTGGAGTAAGTTTGTGCTATATTAACGTATAAAGCTCCTATCGTAAGTTTAAGTGATACTTGCCGTAGGTCATTATGGAGGTGAGATGACGTGATCAGAGTCATTCCGTTCTACCGGGTGACTGTCACGTGGTGTCAAATAGTTAAGCATAGAGATACTTGCAATTGTTTCCCCTTACCTGGTGTGCGAAACTCGGCGGGTGAATCGTCGACGGTGACGCGACCATCGCGTTCCACTCGACGTAATGCGACGTCGTGCCAAGTTCCGTCGTCGACGCGACGTTTTGAAGCCCTTACTTTAACGGGACCACTTCCTAAGTCTGCATGAAGGTAGAGATGTCCGCCAAGCATTTCAAAGGCGAATAGATCCGGCTGTAAAATTCATTGAAACCTTTATGCCGACAAGTTTTTGGTTATTGCTTTAGCCTTTACTGCGACCATTTGCGAGTGATGTGTCGTGGGAATTTGGTAATACGGTAAATTAAAAGTCAAGCTCACTGGCGCGTATCCGGATAATTAAATTTTAACGTCGAAACGTATTTCACTCTGTACAATTAATATACTTGGAAGATAAATGTCCTGTGTGTATACAGTGGAAAAGAATATTTTTTGAAAATAAAAAAAATATTCTATTCCATCTTTAGGTTACCAACGAATTTTCATGAGGCTAAGTAAAAAGTTGTGTCGATATTCTCCCATGGTTTCGGATACTAACGAGAAAGTAATCCGATCATAAATTATGTATATTTAATTCCAATCAGCAAGTTTATCCAAAAAGTCTTACATTTTTTATTTATACCTACGCTTTGCCGCGATTACTGAAAATCGCTTTTATATTATGTACATTACGGGACATGAATTATAAGGGGTTGGGTCGCGAGGGGGCCGGTGTCGGACTTCCCAATATTCCTTCTCGATACTGAATTTTCGTCGAATATTTAAAAGCATCGAATATTTCATTCATTCCCTTTGACAAAAGCACTCTTTACGAATTACTAGTCACTGTTCAAACTTTCACTGAGAATGTATGTATTGTGTATAGAAACCCGTACAAAAGCATGTTACACTGACACGACGTTTTTAATAATAATTCATTTTTGCACTCGACCGAAAATCCATTTCCTAGCCTATATGGATATATCAACACCACTTTGAATTAGCAACCCTGCGGATCTGTATCCTTCCAATCTTCTTCCTTCTTTTTTTTCAACCGTTTCTCTTCCCTAACCAACCCGTGAATTGGATCGACTAACCAGTTCTATGCTACAAAGTACTACAGTGTCTGCATTTTAGCGAAGTTTTTCTCCCTCGTTAAATCAGAGGGCATTCTAATTGGCTTATTATACGATTAGGTCGGTAGTATTTACAGAATCTATTATTAGTGATTTATCGGATTGGAATGCAAAGAAAACGAGAACGTCGAGAAATACAGAAAATAAAAATCCGCGTAAATAAAGTCACCGGTTACCGAAACACATATCGAGTCTGAAAAGTTAAAGCCTTGTATTGACTTTGAATAAATGAAAAAATATTTTATCCATCGTTATGGTAAAAACAAAGAACTGACAAAGTTCACCCACCCGACCATGAGCTCCGCTACGACTGTACATGACCAATCCATTGGGCTCGTTCGTACGAATTTTGAAAGATATACTTCCAGATTTGGCAGCTTTCCAAGGTGGCAATACCTGAAACACACAAGTCACAGAATATTCTTATTCAATATATATTGACATAGATAAGTAGATGCGTATGCGCAGAACGTATCTCGTACGCACGATGAACGCATATTTATTCATTTACCTTAAAAAAAAAGATAAAAAAGAGATAACCAATATGCATTAAAGCAAAGTACACACGTACATAAGCGAGTGCTTGAAATCTCATGGGATAACATACGTGTATTACGTTATCATTAGAGAAGATATTTTCCAAGATTGAATGTGGTACCGTTACACAGGGTAATTCGATAGTACGAATCGGAAAGATATCTGCGAATATATATTGATATACCTCAGGGCACGAAGTTTCCCGAACTCAACCGAATGCTTCTGCGTTTCCCTTCGGGGCTCTAAAGTGATATCGAATTTACCTTACCCAGGCGAATTAGTACGCTGAGGCACTTTGATGCAGAATTGGCATTAGCAACTGGAAACACAGCCTGTACGGATGAGCCATTTTGTCCCGATGCTGATTCATAGTGATTAGGCGTGTGCTGCATTATTCAAAGGAGGAGTTCTGAATGGGAGTTGGGGCGAGTCGAATAAGGCTGCACTATTTAAACTGTCAGAAAGTATAATATTCTCGAGTGGGCCTCGGGCTAGTGCTGCTTTTTAAAATATATTTTTACCTTTTTCCTTAGTCCTTACCTTGCGTACCTAAGACCTGGAGGGCAGAAGCGAAAGAGGCGGGAAATTTAAAAACAGGAAGGAGAACAAGCGTCGTGTAAAGAACAGGGAACCAACGTGGCTCAGCGATCCAGGTTGAAACTTGTGTTGCGAGGAGAAGAAAGCAAAGAGGACAAAGAAGGACGGGACTTCCAGAACCGTATAAAAATCTTCCGATGATCCGGCACGGTTAACGTAGGCGACGTTCGAGTTTCTCTCGCCGTGGTTGTTCGCCTTCGCGATTTTATTCGTGAACACTTGAAGCTCCCTACCTTATTCATGCGGTCTTATACAATTTTACGATCATGGCCGAGCAGTGTAAACTTCGAGTAGGATATTACCCTATCGGAACTTTGTCCGACTTTAGTTCTGCATATAAGAGTTTCACTGGAGCGCCGCACCGCGGCTCGTCGACGCGAAGACGACGGCAAACCTTTTCAGGAGTTTTCCGAGTCGTGATTTTATATTAGAAATTGGAGGAATTCTCACGGGAATTCTTCATAGCCGCGTGTTAAGAGGTGAAAAAAAAAGTTGGAAGGAAAAAAAATAGAAAAAGATACGGAAGCACGAGAAGGTAAAGAGCGATGGCGGAGTACAAGGAAACTTGAGAATAAAAGAGTAAAAAGAAAAAAAGAAACAAGATCCGTAAGCGTTATAGTCGGCAGTTTCGCGCTTGACCGAAGTAAAGTCTGTCAGTGTTGGTTCTGAGAATTTTATTAAGTCAACAAGGGATGCTGTCAATACGATCTGCCTTAATTAGACCTTTATGGTGATTTGCGATGAGCCAAACTGTCTCATTCTCTGGCCTCCTATCGGGAACTTGTGAGACTAGAGTTACGTTTTACTTCCAGCCTGTTTCCGTTTCCTTGTTTCGCCTCGTAACTTTGCCTTTCATATCCGCAAGGGTTGATATCGCGCTGGCGTGATACTCATCATGGTCGCAAGCGTTATGGTTACTGCCTCCGGACGAGTGAAGGATAGGCAAGAGCTACTGGAAATGTCTCATGAGAATACAAAATGTATACAGGTACCTCGGTAGATATATGTCACGTAATAATGCATAGTTCTCGTATCGTATATAAATAAGAAAAATATTTCTCCAAATGGCTGAAGCCAATTGCCATTATGCATGGAAAAACAAGATGCTCTTGAAGTATCGTTGAACAGCTAGTAAATATTACCGATTGACACTGATACGATAATCACATCCACCAGCTCGCCTCAGCACGTCGCTCGATGCTCTCTGAAAGTTTTCAAGCGCGCGAAATTCATGGGTAACGAAATTTTCGGTACCGTCGAAGACGTCGAATATCTTCTTGAAAATTTACGTACTACCCTGTCGTGTCTCCGCGAGGAAAAAAAATCGTTCTAGCGATTTCCGATGTCATAGCTGTATATCCGGTTCTAGAAGTGAGTCACAGAAGGATTGCATCGATCCGGAAATACGACGTCTCAAAGAGCACAATCAATCACTGTGTCACGTATATCCGGTATAGTTTGATATATATCATATTGTTTCTGTGCAATATCGAATTTCACGTGTGATGAAAAATCATTACTCCCTCTCTTTGTACACAACTTCACGAGTGCTGTGATCTCTTTACTTTGAGTTAGTTCCTATTCTTTTTGCCGAGTCTTTCACTACGTATCCACTAGCCTGTTTCGTCGCCCCATTTCACCACCCTGGATACTTCAATGTGTCTCTATGGCGACGTTTGACTGTGGCGTCGGTATCGAAAGGGCGTTCGTTCGTGCTAGAAAATTGGAATTCTAAGGTAAACTGTCTCTTGATAAGCCCGATATGCCTGGGTAAAGTGCCTCGCAAAAGACGAGTGGGACAATCTAGAGCTGCTGGAAGTATTTCTGTTCAAGTGCACGCTTAGGGGAGGATAGGAATAGAAGGACGGTTTGCTTATTCAGGAAAATTGCTCGGAAAGCCATTCGCCGATAGAAGTTTTTCACAGCGTCTTCCGTGTTTCCAAGGAATCACCGAAAGCCGAAAGAAGGGTCCAAGGATGCGAGATAGAACGAAGAAACGTTATGGATTATCCGGGGTACAAGTATGTACGCGTAGACATGTATCTTGAAACCAGAAGTCTCGACGAGGAATGAAATCTTCAATCTATAATGTTACATCCTTACGGTACTGTGTTGAATTATAATTAGCAACCGGAAGATCAATTTCCCCGAGTACTATGAGAAGAGCAGATACTGTCTTCTTTTTATCTCTCAAACTAGTCCGAACCGCGAAATGGCATCCTGAAGTGTTCAAAGGGATGGGAACCAAGCTCCAAACGAGAGCCCAGCATCCTACTGGCCACTCGTCTTCTCCTTCTCATCCTTTCACTCCATTTTGCCAACTCTCAGTTCCCGAGTGGAGTGCGGAGACGATCAATTAGAAAAGTTAAATTACTTTCCGAAATAAATTATTTACTAATCCTAGAGTTTCCTATCTGCTTAAAGCCTTTGCGACCTCCCACAGCCAGGATAGAAGACACTCCGTGAGAATGCAGTGGACTTTATACGTTTCTTCGCTTTAATATGCCGTCTAGTTAATTCATTTAGCAATCTGTCAGCAAGGCCCAAGTATTGTATTTCAGTGGTAGCCATTCCATTCTGCACTTGAATTATCAGCCACAGTAAGTAAATAAAAAAAACTACAAGTTTTCAAATTTTCAAAGAAGAACCGCTCAAAATTCGTTGCTCAGTCACAGTGGTGCGATGATGAGGGTAATATAAGGATAAAGCTTATAAGGACGGTAATAAAGGATGATGCTCAAGTATTTCATGAACACGAAGCTGTACGTAGGAGAATGTCGGGAATGTGGTTTTAGAATATTTCAATTTTGAGAAAGGTACTTCATAACATTCTGGCATTGTCGTCGAGACATTCCGTGTACCTAATAAAATTACACAAGAAAAAAAACTGTTCGCGAAATAATAACCTGCTTGTTCGAATAAAATTTTTCAAAAAGCCTTCGCCGTGTCCAACTAAGTAGATCAGAGGAGTTTCTTTGTTAGAAGTGCTTCGACCGGGTTATAAAACTCTTGAAAAGAAGTCTCAATGAGACTACAAGACAGAGCCGAGTTCTCGAATAAGTTTGAGGGCTTGTTAAATCCATGAAATGAACCGTAGCATCAAGTGAAAACCTAAGGAAGCTAATCTTGGTTACGTGTGATTCATGGAACGAAGCCACGTGTACACTGACCACGACTGGTACTTTAGATTTCCTCTGGTTCCTTCGAGAGGTGTTTCTCTAATGGACGGTTACTGACTCGAAGCTCGGTTCCTCTTTTTCCTCCTATCCGTTCTCTCTTGCCTACTTCTTTTCTTCCTCTTCATCTTGTACGGGTCAGCAATCAATTTGGTAGCCAAGCGAAGCCTGCACTCTCAAGATTCTACAAGCAAACTGATGCCTAGAATGGTGAAATGGAGTTGCTCTTACGGGAGGGACAGTCCGAACGGTAGGTTAGACAATCCTTAAGTTTTAAGGGGCAAACTTTACAACAATGGTTAAACGCCATTAGAAACTTACTGCATTTCCGAAACGATGTTACTTCATTTGTATAGGATACCCCGTTACTGCGCACCATTTATATTCTGTGATAGATATAAGTGATTGACCGCTATCACCTACAGCGAGTTTCAACCGATTCAGCGGGATCTCTTAAAGGATAAAGTATAATGAGATTCTACAAATCATTCAGAGGTGAATATCAGACTGAAGATTGGACAGTTCTTATTCGGTAGCAATCCTTAAATTCTTCATTCGGATATATATATACTTGAGACGATTAGGGTGTCACTCGAATCTCCGACTGAGAATTCCCTTGTCTCGAAATTTGTTAAAAATTCGTTAAAAAAAAAGGGAAAGTATAAAAGGAAAGTAAAGATCTTCAAGTCTGACAGTCTTGTTTTCCAAAGCTTTCGTAATATCGCAAACTTTCTTGCCGATATCGACTCAGGAATACTCAAGGGATTTTATTACATTATTCCCTTCTTTCAAAGGGAGCGCGAAAGGGGGATGTGCTAGCCAGCACCCTGGTGAATTGGGGTGTAGCCAAGGGCACAGGTATAGGTAGGCAAGCAGAAAGGAGAGGCAGACAGGTAGAGGCAAGGGTAGTAAGTTAGTAATGTTATTAGGAAGGGCTGCTGGTGTTATACGGTACGGTATAGGAGGTAAAGCCTGGGTTAGTCAGTCTAACCCAGAGTTACTCCTGCAGTTGGTTTGAACCAGAAACCACATTTCCCCAGGCTCCCTCAACGAATCGGTTACTGTCGACTCCCGTAGAATCTTCAGGCCAGAAATTAATTTCTATTCAAACTTCTTCATCAGGAACGAGCTTTCCAATTCGATTAATTTGCTCAGTCGCTTAAGCCATGGGATTCTATCGGTATGTCCGTCACTGTTTAGGCTTTGGCCACTAGCCATTAGGCCACTGATGAAATAAATATTTCAAAGATTAATTAATCCTATTGAAAAATTATTTCATCGCTACCGATACTCACATCATACGTATGGTATACTCCATAATCAACATATCTTCTAGTTCATTGATTTCTTATCGACCCTTATACATTTTTTTCCTCGAAACTTCTGTATCTGCTAATTAAATTTTTTTTTATTAACGAAACACAACATACTCAGACAGCAACTGATCTGTTATCGGTCCAGCTCGACTTGATCATGCTCGCCAGGGAATACCTGCCACGTCGTTGATTACGTTACTTCACCCCAGAATATAGATCATATAGTACAGGGTTGCCAGGAACGTCAGAAACGTAACAAGAAGGGACCAGACAGTCGAGGATTCGTTTCTAGCTCAAGTGAGCCACGTCATGATACCGAGAGTCTAGAATTCAGAAGAGATTAAACCTTCGACCTGGATGACAAATCCCCATGTAAGATACTGTCACGACATCATCATAATCCGGTAAAGAAGCAAATTCAAAAAGTTCACTTTTGCTCCGAGCAACGATAAATCGGCGATTAATAGAAAAAATTTTACGCAACGATACGATCGACCGTATACTTCAGGACGTTCAAGAGTACGTTCGAATAAACTTCGATCAATCACATATCCAATATATGTATAATAAAAAACACGGTAACTTACTATATCTAAGAATCTAAAACCCCGAGTATAGTTAATCTTCATAAAAGTTTCTATAACGACGTCGTATATTACCTATCATACATATATACCCTATCTAACCTTCATATACCATGTACGTTATACGTATGCAGGTACGCATAGATATAATCTATTTCTATCCAGTGTATATACTATACCATATATGTAATGTTTCCATCGAACATGGTTATATATCGACATGTATCGGTAGCTGTTGAGGTAACGCTCTCC
Organism: Trachelus troglodyta; assembly: GCA_030142635.1. NCBI lineage: Eukaryota > Metazoa > Arthropoda > Insecta > Hymenoptera > Cephidae > Trachelus > Trachelus troglodyta. The sequence goes on along the minus strand of JARQTJ010000624.1, from coordinate 1,269,733 downwards.
TGGGTTCGGAAACCGCAAGCTGCTTCGTGCAACGTGCATGCCTCAAGTCCGATATGTAGCATATACGTAGTTTAGCTTTACAACCACGGTAACCATATGTCATTTCCTGCGTTAGGTAATAGTAGTAAATTTCCCAAAAGTCACACGCTTTTCGCCTGTGATACCTCAAATTTGAAATTGACAGTGAAATTGTTACAACTGCGAAGAAATTAGGAACCGTAAGGAGTACTTGGTAATTTCGATCAACGTTATATACGAAGTATCCGATACACGAATCAAAAGAAAATTAAAAATAAAGGATTCCTCAACCATATATATCTGTTGAAATGAGAAATCGAGCACTCGCCAATTAATAATTTATATCGATTGATAACGGTGCATTAATTATCTCAGAGAGTGGCTTACGTAGTTTTATATAAAATTATCCTCTGGGACGTAATACTTAATAGGATGCAATATCAGAATTTATGTACCGCACTTCACAGGTACCATAATCTAGACTATCTAAACAAGTACTTACATTATGTAATGGATACAGGAATAGTATAGTAATTAAAAATTTTTTCTTACCAGAGCCCCACCGTATCAGCAGCACGTTATATTTTTTCTCATATCAGCCTTCAAGATGAGTGTATGATACATCGTTGTGTGACGTGTGACAAAGCTGTAGTGTAATAAAGGTCGAATTTTGATGCGAGCTTAGAATCGCACGATGCGTGTAATGACGGGGGGAATACAACGTAACGAGTAAATGGTACGAGTGTGTTAAAGTTCTTGGTACAGTCTCGTCCGTTCCGTAAGTGGTGTAAGTTTGAACGGAGTATACACACAATGTGTAATGCGTTGTATGCAATATGTATATATTGATTGTTAGAAATAAACATAACATATATCGTCGACTAGTAGATTCTCTTCTCCTGAAAGAACAATAACGTATGCGTCACATGCAAGCGTTGTGCTTCACCGAGGATTCCGCATGCATTTTGGTGCACGAGCTAATTAATTAATCCAATTCATTGCGAAATGAGATTCGTGAATGATGATCGCGTATACCCGTTGCTGTTGCTTCGAATTACAATTTTCCAGAATGGCTCTACGGTATCTTGTCAGAATTCATCGGAAAGCATCGGATGCATCCGGCACGAGAGCTTTTGGGCTTTACGAGCCCTGCATTTAACGTTGCGCGACGGATGTACGTGTATCGTATGTAATGCTGACTGTATGTAATAAATATATATATATATATATATATAGACTCGACCAACGAATGCATTCTGGCGCATACACGTAATACCCTTCGCCACTATCCTGGCGGAATCGTCGAGCGAGCGCGGATAAGACGCACGATCTAGCGCCTTATCAGCGTACAGTGATGCGAGGATGAGTGATGATTGGCGTGCATGTGCAAATATAAGTACCTATGTATATAACATAGGCGGTGTATATAAGTATATTATGTACATATCGTGATACCTAACCATTCGCAAAGGTGGGTGTTGGTAGGTGCGTATTATTAATATCTCACCGCGCTAAGCTAGATTCGCGTGAGTTAGCCAATCAGGTGCGTGTTCGTGAAACGGGCCGGCCAATCAGCGAGCCAGAGCTTTCATAGACATATTTTCTTAATCATTGTTTTTTCTTTTCTTTCTTTCTTTCTTTCTTTCTCGATAAAGCTGGAGACAGAGCTTACCAGGTGGGACTCTGGGCTGGTGAAGGTGACAACGGCGCCGTGTAGTCGCTTGGCGTTCGATCCCGCCGATGACTTCTTACGTTCAACGTCCAACCCATGGCACCCCAACAACCACAACCACACAGACAACATTGAGATTGATTTAGAAAGATTTAGACACTTAAAGAGACAGACTTAGCTATGCTTATCGTGGCAGGAGCTTAGATACGGGATACTCTCGGATGGTATAAATCATCTTCGAGCTTTTAATATGTATTTTTTAATTTCTATTCTCTCTCATGCACACCCTACCAGCATTCTCTCTCGCTATCTTACGGTCTTCTATTCAGGCTTCCAAGCTCGTACGAGCTTCCCGATACGCGAAGAAACCGACTATTTCTGTGCTCGGATCTGAACGGACACCGAAGACAAGAACAGGGTTAGAACTGGAAGTTGTTGTTCGCTGAACGGCCGAGATGATTAAATGTTTCCTGGAGCAAAGAAACTTCGTATTTCACTAGGTCGAGTCCCGTTCTATCCTACCGTGCCCTGACGGCGGAAACTGAAGGCGACAGCTATTCCGGAAGACGTGGGTTCACGTCACTTTTTCCGATCGCGACTGACTGACAGCTCTTAATTAAATGTAATCCACGCGATAGGCCGATTCCCAATCGTTAAATGGTATTGGATTAGAATTTACAGGCGAATTCGACTCGACGGTGGATAATAATTATTGTATGTAGGTCGATGGGTAACATATATGTCAGATATGATACGAATATGGTTATATCGTGTGACGGTATGTACGTCAGGTGATACATCACACCTTCGTGTTTCCACATATCGATAATTTAGATTACTGATAGCACAGTTACTTTTTATATGGCAATGGGATGTTTTCGTGTATTTCACGCTGATTACTACCTTGTCAGTGGCGCAGTGATTGCTTGCGCAATGCTGTATTTTGAATGCTGGTGACGTTCGCGCTTCTACGTTTACCGTTCAAATTATTGTGAACTCCCCCGTGTTATTGAATCATAAAGCCGGCTGATGAGATGGGACGTTAAATGAATTATCGTTCCATTAAAGCCGCTTCAGTATACAGCGATATCCAGTAACGTTTATGAAAGAATTATGGAAAGTCGGATTGTGCATTGGCGTACCTTGATAAGGTATAGTCCCCAGGTCTCTTGATAAGCTATATTGGATACCTTACCGTGGTTGCTTCTGATACATTTACCTCGAGGATAACGCGTCACCCTCTTAAGCGATAACTTTCGAAAAGTCCACCGGAGATATCACACGCTTAAGGAAATTTTACAACGTTGCATCGAAAATACGTACGAGAATTTCATTAACGTCGAGCCTTCCGTGACTCCTCGATATCGATGTATGATTTTCGTTGCAATGTTTTTTCTTTATCCTATAATATTTCATCCATCGATCAGCAAACTTTACGAGGACGAAGATTCTTAAAAATACTCAACACAGAAATACTGTCAAACGATTGTAACGGCTATAACGTTAATTGGAAATAACAATACAAGAATAGAACCAGAAAGATCAGTTACACGTAATCCCAACTGCATAATGCATTTACACTTTTAAACTACAGAAGACACACATAATACTCAACGCCAGAAAATATTGCCAAACGGGACTATTACAAGCGAATTAATTAAGCGTACCTCTGCGGGTAAGACTCACCATGTTCGATACATCGTATGTATGTATACTGACATTTTTGCAGAAAAACAAAAAAATGAAAAATCTACAACACGATTCGGCACACCTTGGTATTAAACTGACAATTAAAAAAAAAAAGAACTTTTGTCTCCTATCGACTACAATACTCGATAAAAGGGGGCTTATATATTTCTACGCCTCTCGCATTCATTCGATTCGCATTCACAACGTGAAAAACGAGAGAGAGAAAGAGAGAGAGAGAGAGAGAGAGAGAGAGAGAGAGAGAGAGAGAGAGAGAGAGAGAGAGAGAGAGAGAGAGAGAGAGAGCAAAAGCGGTAGACGAATGAAAACAAAATTGGAATGATTGAAACAACTAGCGCCCCTTTCAAAAGTCATAACGCATCAGAATTTCGTCGACCTAAATAAGCATTCGGTCGAGTTTACATATATGGGGGGGCGGCGGGTGGCACGCAAAGTCTATTCCGGTCTCTATTTCACGCTCGGTAAATAATAAATGAAACCGCTCATTGGCCATGCAAATCCACTGTTTACAGTGCAGCATTATTGCCTGTTGTCCAACCGCACGCTCGACGAAAACTGCATGAGTTATTGATTAATAAAACATACCCTCCTCTCTTTCCCCTCCCCCCTCCCCACTCCCCCAAACCTCGATCACTCATGCGTTTTCGCGAACAAAGCATATAACGCCGCCACCCACACACTCTCGCGGCATTGTAATGCCATTTCGAGAGCCGCGAGCTAATGTGATTTTCATATTAAATTTATATCATCGCGTCCCTCGCATTTTATTAGGTGTTTCGCAAATAATAATTAAACAAGATTTTGCGAATGCCAATAATACAATAGACGCCTCGTTACCGCGCAAACTATTAACTTTCGATAAATATTTATTTTCACAACGAGTCGCAACGACGCGCTGATGCACTTGAAGCTGTTTATTCGCGATTAAAAAAATAAAAAAGGCATACACGTTTTCAATTCTGCAAAACGCCGTTACCGTCGCATACGCCAAAAAATACAAATCCGATTTGCTACTACGTAAAAGTTTCTGCTTTCCGCACTAAACTCACGTCACTCGGTATAAGCACGCGGTGTCGACTTTATTGCAAAACTTGACTCATAAAGAGATTCTCGGCTCGCAATTCGAGAACGAAGCCGTGCGAAAACTTTTTCGAATCGCTGAATGCATCCGCGCTTCAATTGATATTGAGATACCATATGGTGCCCGAGGTAGATTCGACGAAATGTCATTTTAATTTTAACCATAAGTACGTAAGCGTGCGAACGGTGCGAGGCGTCGCGACGCTTTGAGATGTCACGCTATTCGAGACCAGAGCTCGACGTTATTCGTGAGAGATTAAGCGTCCCGACGCCAAACAAAGATAAACGTGTCCAACATTATTTCTATACGTATATACATATATATACGTCTTTATATATACTATATACAAATAACATTTGAGATTGACCTATTAGCTGTACTACCTTTATACCTATATTTTATGTATACATACATATACCCATATACATACATCTCACTATAAAATAACTCTACCGGTACGATGTCGTTCGTTACGTAACAGCTGCACGCTAATAATGAATACGAAATATACGAGTACAGTTTTATGATGTTTTATATTGCACAGCTAAAGATACCTTGATGTAGATTTATCCGTTTTACCAGAAGTCTGGCGCTTTACTATTGGCCTGCGCATGGTATTCATATCTGACCTCATTGTTTCCCTTCTAGTACGAATTAACTTGTATTCAGTGAATCACGACAGGCGCGTTATACGATATAAGGGGTGTCGTTGTTTAACAAATCGGGTCGTACCTGTATACGGTTAAATAAAGGACTGGAAAATGTAAATTCTCTTTATCGAAATCGGAGAGTCACTTGACACGGGCCGTGCGAAACGATCCCATTACTCAAATAGATTAGCCCTACTAGGAATGACTTCCCATTTTTTTTTTCATCTCTTTTATTTTACCTTCTTTATTCCATCCCCTTGGACGCACGTGAATTGGCAAAGTATCGTGCGCGATATCTGCCGAATGAAACGTGGTAGATATATGTCACTGTTAAATGAATCATCGTCATAACCTTTCCGGAAGTGGCCCGCTGGCAAATAGGAAGAAGTCGTGTCGTTGGGTCTTTCTGGGTATAAATGACAGCCGAGGTTATTCCCTGTGTTCGTATATGGTTTATGACTTAGTATGATCGTCCGAGAGCGCTGGAAATCCTTTAGGAATTCTCTTAGCAAAGTCTCTTGTGTGTATGTCTACACACACACACACACACACACACACACACACACACACACACACACACACACACACACACACACACACACACACAC
>JARQTJ010000624.1:1239163-1263897 GCA_030142635.1 Trachelus troglodyta | reverse complement strand
ACACACACACACACACACACACACACACACACACACACACACACACACACACACACACACACACACACACACACAATATATACTATACTTAACGGAGCTTAAATCACTTTGAAATTCCCAACTACTTTATCCAAGTCTTCGTGGTAACAATAAGTATAGCAAAGTAGGGAATACTCTTTCATAGTTTTCTCGGCCAAGTCCTTGGCTTTGCAAGTTGCGATAGAAATGGGAACCTAGAGCTAACCTCTTGGGGTATCCCGAGGACTTTGCATAGCCGTTTATTCTTGGCGTGGTTGCATGGCGTATCGGTCGAAATATCGAAAAGTCACTAAGGTCCTTGGAGTATCGAAGGAAAAGAGTTTTTCCTGGCATATTTAATGGATCGGCAGCCCTGCACGATATTACGCATTCTCTTTGGCTTTATTGATAAAAAATTTGGAAATATTAATGTCGGGCACGTTAAAAATCTCAATACGAAATTTATAGTCGCACGAATTAAAATTATTTGAAATTAAAAATGTCGCTATAGGGAATTTCTTCGAAATTGAAGAATTTTATTATTCAACTCGTGGGCCATCAGCGACGGTTTATGATTTTATTTTCATGTTCCAACAAATTTAACGCTTTTCTCGTATATTCGAAATGACAAATGACGTTTCACGTTCAGCGCTATTTCGAGATTGAAGCGCAGTACTCAATTATGTTGGCGAGGTCGCGGGTTTTAATCGCGCTCTACATTGCCAAGAGAATTCAGAATCAGTCTCGACACTCTTGAAACACACGTGCAAGACGGAAATTACTGCATAACGTGGAAATAGCAAATATTTACTGTTCCGCAGCTATTCGAATTACGCTAATCCCACCTGTGTAAGAGCTGTCGTCGCGGCGAAAAGGAGGTCAAGAATTATGGAGATATCTCGTATGTTTGAAGAATCCGAGAAATCCGATCAAATGGAAAATTAATATATGCCAAATGAAATATCTGTTGAGTGAACCGACGGAAAAATAATGTATCTTGTTTATCTTCACAAAATGTTAAATATGTCCCATAAAGAAGTTTCAGGTAGTCCATATTGATCCTCGCGAAAATATTTCTAATTTTCTCTCAGACTATCAAACGCTTCGCTTTTCATCGGAAAATTCGATATACGAAGTATTGCTCCCGTGTGTTCCTAATTCCTTACTGTAACCGTGCATGCAGACGCGCACAGACTTCTAGGATATGGTGGAGTTAGGAAGAAAGTGGTATTCAACCGTAGGAAGAGAATAATAGAGCCGAGAGGGAATTCGCGGTAATTCGCGTGTCTTTGCTTAATTGGATTACTAGAAATTCCACCGTTTTGCTTATTAGAGCGTTCCGGATTCCGCATTAAACGAGTACGCGCACAGCGCTATTCGCCTACACAGAGAAGTACACCTTTGCTTACGAATTTTCTTTAAGCAACGAACGCTATAGGTCACTGCCAATTAAAATCAAATGTAATTGACTAAGAAGAAGCATTTCGGATAATAAGATCATATAAAAGCTATAACAATTTTGAGCGTTTTGCAACGGGATGGGCATCAAGAATTTTGCGAAAAATTCGCACGCATCTTGTAAACCCGTTAAAACACGGCACGCAAAAATATCTGTGAACGCACGTAAATGAAAATTGACAGACGTTTAGCCATAATTAATTGCCGGTTGTAGCGCCGTCATGGCAAGTCTGCTGTAAGTGGTACAAACAGACCATGCATATATACATACATGCGTATATGGTACACATCGATCAGTAGTCTATTTTTAGATATCGACGATAAATGAATAAAGCGCGCTAAGAATAAGATAACAAAAAAGTTCAGTCCGCTGACGTGTCCACGACTACCGGCGAGGTCGAATCAAGAGAAATATCGCGAAAGAAGAAACCCAATCGAGAAAGTGGTGGATATAAAGGTCTGTAATATCCGTAAATACTACTAGGTATTATATATATATATATATATATATATATACACACGCAAACTAGAAACTTTATACGTGAATTATTTTTACGATACTGTAAATAACAAGGGGGCTAAAGTATTGTCATGGTTGGTGTAATTTGGCAATGCCCGTTAACGTATACCTTAATTAAAACTGCAGAGTAATAACGCGGAAGAAAAAAGCAAAGAGAATATATGCAAAATTGCTTAACGTTGCTGGAGCATTTAGACTAAACTATATCTATATACAACAATATAGCTTTACATATAGGACGTTATTACCCAGTCAAGAGGATATTTACGTTAATGACTCCTATAACACATTGTAAACCGTCAAGTCCGATTTCTAACAGACCTACTAAAGTACACGGGGGAAAAATTTCGTAAAAAGATTCTCGACCGTCCAGCAACGATTTCGTGTAACGTAAGAAGGAAAAGTATTCCAGCAACGTATACTCGCATATATTATAAAGTCTACAATAAGTAATTGAAAGTCTGATTTTTAAAAAAATGTCTGTTCCCAAATGTACCAAACAAAATCCAAAGCTCGCACTTGTATAATTTACATTTTTAATACTTTTTCCCTACTATAATACTTTTTCAGTGCCGCATTAACATGCAAGTGGAGAAATCGGTATGTCTGCAGACATTCAAATGGTACTTAGTACTGAGTAACAGTTATGCAATTCATGTTACTTTGTGTATTTTATACTTCAAGGGAACACGGGAGGACCTCTATTACCTAAAAATAAAAAATCGTTATTGATAAGAATACAATGATAAATTCTCACGACAAAAAGAAAACGTAAAATTTTGCAAGCTGCGTCGTTACGTAAAAGTGAAACGAGGACGAGAATTGGTTATCAATCGTGAAAGTTACTCGAATATGCTTGTACTTCACTTCACCGAAGTTAAATCCTTGGAATACACAGTTGTTTCAGGAAAAATGCACTTATATAGCTCAAATACTTGTTTTGTTTCAAAAATCACAATCCTCTTGGGGCCCTCTATCTCGGAGTTCGTTCTATCGGAGATCGCTGGTGATGAAAATGGACGATGAGTCGAGGAAGGTTGCCGAGAGAAAAAAGAGAAAGAGCCAGATAAATAACTAGGTCAGACTATATTATATATATATATTGTATATTGTCGATTTTACCAAAAACCTGGATAATTCCCAAGGGACTCTTTCACGGATACACGTACGATTCTCGGATAAATATTAATCGTCATTACGTGGATCTTGCCAGAGACGTGGAATATTTTTTAATTAAAAATTTCCTGCCCTGTACAATACGTCCTACGTAAAGCCTCGCTGAGTTCTACGACTTATTCGTGAATTTCGAAAAATTTTTATTTCAATTAGACGCTCTCCGATGTACGCTGTCGGTAAAAATTTGAGGTCTCGATAAAACAAGGAATGTACGTTTCAATGAAACTGCAGCGGGTTAACTGGAATTAGTTGCTGCATTTTTCCTCTTTTTTTTTAATTTCGCTAAATTCTCATTGGGTCTTCTAACGCAGCGCCAGAAGTGCAAACATGATTCAATTACGGTCCTGTGCTTATGCGTCTCGTATACTTTATTTGCCTGGTTTTCATATTACATAATATAATATATATTGTTTTAGCACTGAAATGAACACTATGCGCATACCCACCCTATGCATACGTGAACTTATAGAAGCACATGCTTTAGAAATTCACACAGAAAATCTACGATAGCTATAATTTGACAACCAGTCCGGTCGACCGTAGAAATTGTCTGCCACTGAGAGTACATTTCTACAGATATATAGCCGGCTTCTCAGTAACGTGGTCGTATCTTTACGACGGAATTTTAATTGCGAATATCTTTATACGCCGATGCCTGGACCGCGCCAAGATTTCCAGTGAAGTTGAGAAGTTTCGCGACCAAAATAATTACTTGGGGATCCGTAAGGGCGGTTCGATAGGTACGATGAAAAGAGGCTGTGTGCCTGTGTTGCGCATGAAATCGAAATTCGTCTTCTGATTGGCTATTTATAAAATCTAATGAAAAATCTGATACGTGAAGTTTAAAAGATTCATTATAATTTTCTCCGATGTTTCTAAAGTCAAACCCTACCCTTACAAAGTCATCTTGGCACTAGCGGGATCGAGCTGAAATTTTTTACTTCAAAATTCATAGACCATAGCCCGTATTCGCAACTCGCTCTTAAAGTCACTAACAGAGTCGCATGTAGTTAAAAGTCACTAAGAAAAAATTTAAAAGCGCGCTATTAGCACTAAAAGCGAGTTCTGAATACGGGCTCATGTATTTACGACATGATTTTCTAACGTTAAACAAGGTCAATGTTACTTCGCGAATTTTCGCCGGGCGCTTTCGGGTTAACCGAATCGCGAACCACATAACGCATCATGCTCGATAATGACGGCCCATTGTAAATTTACAAAACAAGCCGAGCTAAATGACAAACGCTAATGCGAACCGATGCTTCAATTAAATGGTCCCGTGCAAATCGTATATCCGAACATTACCGCAAATGTAACTGCGTTACGCGGCCGCTCAGCGTGTTACTATTTACGGGTTCGGTTTGCCAGCCGATTTCGCGATTAAACAGAAAATCGAATAATCCTGATGAGTCATTTTATATTAGACGCCAGTTCGAACGCGATCATCAAACAAAGTCCCGCTGTTGTAACTACTCCCTTATATCGTATTGCAATGTGCGTCCTCAGTATTTAGCTACTATCGCACCTAGGGCACAAAAGCGACGACGTGCGAATCTATGCGAATTGCACGAGAATCTCAACGTCGCACGAGCAGTCTATTCGCTGTATTACGTATCTCGATACACGTAGCACGTGTAAAAGAACGAGCACATGCGATATGATCCTCTTAGGTAGATGACGTCGCGTTTTCATGTCGCAACGGATTTATCCACGACACAGTAGTTCACACGTATCCACCCTCTTTACCGTGTCGACCTGTAGCTGTGCCTAACCTCACCCGAGACTCTTAACACCCCTGAGAGAGTCAGTCGCCGCCGCCATCACGTGCCTACGTTTCTAGGGTAGGATTGTATATAGCTAATAACAGTAGATTCGCGACTTGGAAATGGCGCGAAGAACGTTGACACGACCGATAAAGCGACCATTACCGCGTAAGAGGGAAAGGTGCAGATCAGCCCTTCGGTACACGTCCTTAAATACTCCTTTCGAGGAAATTCCAGCCCTCGTCTTTTCTTGGCTAACCCGGAATTCCTTGATGGGGTAAAACGGGGAAAGAGAGGGGTTCGCCTTATCGCCCGGCAAATCCTCCTTAAGCAATGATTTTTTACAACGGCCAACTCAGCTTAACGATGTCTCTTTATATCGTCTACACGTACCTGCCGCGAATATTCCGAGCGTGCGTTATGTGTACATATAAAAGGAATATACGTGTAAAATCGAAGGGCCTTCGAAGAGAAAACCATTTTGTTTAATGCTGCGAATAATTTTTTCTTTTTTTTTCTTTCCATCCTATCGAACGTCTATTCCTGTATGCCCGTTGAATTGTCACTGTGTACCTCGCGTACATCCGGTGCCAGGTGATTGAGGTAAGTTTTCTGTACTCTTCGTGTGGAATGACGAAGGAATTAATGAAATGAGAAACTACTGGGGCCGTAAAACCCTCGGAAGCTTTCGCACGGACGCATGGTATTTCATACCCTACATTACTGGAAGACCATAAGCTCCCGAAGGACACGCTCGTAAACGCGGAGATTGAGGTCTGCGGGCTTGGAAAATATAAGCAAAGGAATGTACACTCGTGGACACAGTAACGAGGACACTATTGTGTTCGGCTCTCGCGAGAATGTCAACGTTACCCTTTGACTCGTTCTACGAGCGACGGGAGATGCCGTGATATACGGTATGTAACAAGAATTAATAATTAAGGACAACTGTATAGATATACAATGGCTAGAAGTTAATTTTACTCGAGTTACCTTAGAATTGCAGCCACGTATGACTATTCACGAACATGAGAAACGCTTACGCGAGTATCCGCTGTTCATTTTCGAAATTTCCCGCGGCTCATTATTCATTCCCGGAGTGTGCCGTCCGTAGCCGATAACCGCGATTCCTGCAATTACCGACGAGAGTATCCTGTTTAAACCGCGCACGAAATTTAACACAATAAATATTACCGACGGTACGCCTTTCTGACTAAGAAAATAAATAACTGTCAATTAAGCTCGCGTTAAACTTTATAACACCGCGCTTCGTATCGCGTTCTCGCCAAGTGGCTAACTTTTCATTGGAAGTCTCATCGTCGAACTCCCACGGTCGTAAGACTATCCCAGGATCCATTGCGATTTTCATGAAACTCACTCGTTCTCTCTCTCACTCGCTCTCGCATGCTGTACCTAAAAGAAATGCTACTGTTAACGATAAATTATTTTCTCCTATCATTTATAAGTGCCTCGTGTTTTTCGGTTATCGAAACTTTCCTCGTAAAGGCGATTAAAAACTTGTTACGTGACACTTGTGCCATGGGTATTATTCATATGCACAGTCCAATGTATTACTTGAAAAGTAGGTGGCCGAAACTTTCTTAAACTTGAAAGTCAACAAAGAGTATTTCATAGAGAGACACAAGTGTATGAGTAAGGGACGTGTCTTCCGACGGGATAAAACGGTCCTTCGCCTTTCTCCACCGCGAAAATTTATCGTGTATCTGAAAGCGGACGAAAGGTTCTATGGAAACAAATAAGGAAATACTCACGAGATGCGAGTCTCTGGTAGTGAATGTGACCGGGTCCGAGGTTCTGGGCTCTCGACAATGGAAATCCATTTTGCCCCATGCCGCGGCTCCTGCGGCACCGCTCCTGGCAGCCTCTATCAGCTCCATCTTTACACCCTCCGCTGCAAATTCGACCTGTAACAGATTACTTGCGTTATCCTCGCAGCGGCGTAATATCGAGAGGAGGTTTTATTACGATTTTATATTACGTCGTAGACAGAGCGGGATGAAAAAATGAAAAAAAATATCATAAATCGACGTTGGGATCCATGTGAATTCGTAAATTCCTGACATTCGGCAGCATCTTTAAGAATATCGATGTCCCATCGATTCATAGCTATAGTAGCTTTTAACGGGCCGTTCTCCATGATAATTTTACATTACTATACAGCGTGAGTTGATAACACACAATGATTAAAATACCGTATATGGTGACAGGCATCGTTATACCGTGTGTAAGTAGATGGATAGGATTATTCAGTTTCAAGGTGCTTGCATTATTGACGTTAGAGAGTTGAGTAGATTACTTGTTATCAATGTGTATCTATAGGCATTGATGTGTATAAGGCTAAGGAGATTAATCGCATTGCTATATACATCTTATGCTGTTTGGTTATCTAGCCAGAGAGGTAGCGAGAGGTAAATGCGTGAGGGATAATGCTTCGGATGGGTGTGCTAGCTGGTACCAATTCAATTGCACCTATCTAGGTACGGACTAGCTCTTTGCTTCGTTGCTTCACTTTATTTCAAGCATTGTTATCTGCCTCAACTCTTCCGAGCACAGCTGACGTACAAAACGGGTTATTTTGTTCGAGCGACGTAGAACCTCCTTCTCAGCATCTTTCATATTAATGGATCCGGAAAGTCAGTTTCAAACGAGATCAGGTCGCTAAGCTATTTTTTTAACAATGCAAGAGAGTCACCCTACTAGAAACTTCGTATTCTCTGGTGATAAATTTTCTATGACCTTTAAATGGACAGATGGAAAATGTTGGCATCGCGCTCAAACTTACCAAGGCACTTTGAACTTTCGACCTGACAAAACAAACTTTCGATTTCGCATCGAAAATTCATTGGCCGAACGCGACACGTATGCCTTGATATTTTCATAACCTGAAATAACAATGACGGACAACAAGTATTGGCCACTTGTGCGAACAAGATAAGTTTTTCCTTGAAGATCGTCTCGCTGCTGAAACTTGAGTTTGGTTAAATTAATAATCGTGGAACTTGCGATTTTCGTGACAGTGTATCTTACGTTTTTTTTTTATTTAGCCACTTGAAAGTTGCTATTACGTAGTTCGTTTTTTTGTCTTAGATAAATTTTCTCGTGCGAAGCGATTCCCTCTGACGTTACTTTTCTTAAGTGTGTATAGGCGCTATAGTAAAATTGTGTATGACGTCTACGGTCTAGAAAGCTTCTTTTTTTTTGGAAATTGTGCAAACAACCACAGCGTCAGATGAGACAGCGAGAAGCAATGAAAGTTGTAACGATTGTGAGAGGAAACAGCGTCTACGATCCGTACTCGACAGTCTCTCCAATTCCATGTAATGAATCAGGCTCTTGTTTTTCTTTTTCTTTTTTTATCTCGTCCCTATCTTCGTTAATGTTTTATCGAGCAACTCCCCCGCGGGCTACGGGCAATTTACTTAAAACCCAATAAAATCCACCTGCAATTCATCGGCGAGATAATGACATCATTTTGATTTGCAATTCGACAAATGAGAAACATTGGAACTGGGTATGGATTTACGACAAAATATAGAGGCATGGTTACTTTAAAATTTTAATTATCGTATTTTTAAAACCTGCGTGTAAGTATATCTATATTTCGATTAAACCAGTAATATGTAAATAAAATGATATTGACATTTTTATTTAATTGGATATATATCTTTAATATCAATTTTTTCATACTACTTTAATACTCCAAATGGCATAGTATATCGTATATATGTACGTAAATAATATATAACATGTACATACATTGTTTGAATATAAAGTTTGCCGCTTGACGCAATCGTCGACGAGCCAGACAGCCCGACGAAGTCGTTTTACAACGTATCGCTTAAGTTACGTTAAATAAACAGAAATATCCGGCGGGGACGGATGAGAAAAATAAAAGTTTCCCTGGAGAATTGCTTTTCGACAGGAAATATCCGTTGAGTGAATCGCGGCTTAAGATTCGCTATAGCTTTTGTAACAACAACGTCGCTACCGGTTAAGCCAATCTTTCGAAAAATATTTGAAAATATATATATCTAATTCGTCAGTCCACAGCTCTTAGCGTATCAATCAAATAAAAACAATACAAATACCCAATGCGTACTTGCCGTAAGATTCTACCGAGTTTCTAGATAAGAAAATTCTTGACGCCGTATACAACATACGACTGATCAGTACTGTACTCACGTCTTTATGTCTATATACGTAAATGCATATATGTATAGAAAATAAGTCTACATGAAGATATGTTGACAAGAGTCTCGATTTCATCGTAAAATTGCGAATAAGAGAGTTTCCAGAGACATCAGAACTTTCCACTCCATTCTCTCCTATTGTATACTTTTTTTTTCCTTTATTGTCGCTCTGAAAATACTCCACCATTCCGGACTCCCTCATTTTTATGGAATCGCCCAACGTACGTATACATTTACGTCATAGCTAAGGGTAGATTTTTATTTTTATTTTTTTAATATACCATACTACACCATACACACGCTTTATGAATTTTCACATGACTTTCTTTCAGATAACATCACAAAAGTCATCAACCGAATGGACCATCCAAATAGAGACCCACGTATTGCATGACGAGTGAACAAAAGAAACATATCGTGTAAACTCATGGCTCTTTATTTTTCACCTTAAAGAGTTCTGCGAAATTTTTCTTATCGATCCGAGCCGCAAATTCTCGAGAATTCTATTGCGACGGGAATGAAATCGGTAGTCAAAGCGAAAATAAAGGTTCCTGTTCGTGAGGTAAAGGCGCGTGGCAATAATTATTTTGTATTGTTATATGTATCGGAGATACTTCAGTTAAGCGGCTTTCATATTACGGAAGCGCAAAACAAAAGGAACAAGGCCTTTTATCTTTTAATGAAACGCGGCGGCGGTAATAAAACGTGATATCGCGGTCAGGAGGTGCCCTGGCGAAGAAGGTACGTTTGGTATGAGAGAGTGGTGGGGGGGGGGGGGATAGAGGGAGGGATGGTTTCGCGAGTTTCTTCGTTGTTAGGTACTAACCTACTTATGGCTCTAAGGATGACGTAGCGAGATCAAAGAGCAAGGGTTGGGAAAGTGATAGTGGCGTGGCCAGTGACGATAACGAATTAAAAATGCATACAGCTTTGCGTAATTGTCCTTTTTCATAACAACGGAACTATTATGCTGTAACGCTTTATCACGTACCAGGATATTTTGCGAAAATTAATAACCGACTTTGTCGAAACTATCATTCATTTTCGTGTCGTCAAGTTGCTTCCCTCGCTACCCTCCGCCCCTGCCGTTGTGTCAGGTTCAATATCGTTTGAGCAGAAAAGCGCCTTGCATCGTTTTAAGTGTCTCGTGTGCACAGAAATGGAAAGGGGATAACCTTCGGGCGCCGAGACGCCAATGATTTCGTCCATGTAACCCATACAGTGTTGCGACCTACTCTAAGAGGATTTTAATGCTTTGTAAAAGCAAGCTCACTTACCTTGCGAAGGCATCCTACGAAGTTGTTGATTCCCTTCGCCCCTTGAAGGGATCTGGCATCGGCGCCGCCACCGACCAAGAGTCGATCACTCGCAAGCTTCGTGAAGGATCCTGCTGTGTGTTCGTGTTTGGTATAAATTCCATCGACCGTTGCTGAAAGCTGTAATAATAAAATAAAATAATTTGAATGGGTATTTGTTATTGTTACTTTTTTTTTTAATTTATAATTTAACACGTGTATATATAGTACGTGTGTATTGTATATGCGCATGTAGATCTGGACGCTATGCGGATATTTACATACATGTATGAACCGAGACAAACGAAAGATACTGGGATTTGCCAGCCATTCGTCTTTCGCTTCCGTCCGCGACGCCCTACGCATCCATTATTCAGAAAAAGGAGTAACGGGAGTCGTACTCCAGAAATTGTTCCTGTAGAAGATCCATCGCGTGAAAGAAAAAAGACCACGTACTTTAGTACGGGTCTGAGATATCATCGGGAGTAATTCTACTATATTTTACGTCCACGCATTAACTTCGTGTATTATTTCAATATTTTTGCTTTTAACCATAGATTAAGAAAATTTGATTAAGGATGAGTGACGTGTTAGATTTTTGTGTAAAAGAGTCATGGAAGTGTATGCGCATGCGCAAAGGTGATCGCTCCAATAATATGTGCCGATATCGATATCAGCAAAAGCCTCATTGCCTTTTCCGGAAATCTTTGGAAAGTATATATTTTGAATTTATCGGTTAATATATGAGGGGATGAAATCATATTTGTGACAAATCCTTATTTAATTGAAGTTGCTTTTGGGCAATTTTTTGCACAATGTACTTTTTCATTGCAAAGCATATAATATACAGCTTTCATAGCATGCCTATACCATGGATGACATACTATAAAGGTTATACGATGATTTTCAGAAAACGAGCCAATCAAAATTGGATAACAAAAGATGGTCATATCGAAGTATGATTACGGGTATCGATCGATTTTGCTCGTAAAAATCTTTTATGCAGCGATAACATAAAAAGAATAATTTTAAAATTCCTTACTGATGTTAATGGAAACTTGGCAGCGAAACCCCCGCTCTTTCGCAATAGCCTCATGCTAATTGTTACGCTCGCGTAACGTGCCAAAGCTTGTCTCGTTATCGTTTGTAATACCGGCTTTACGCGTTTGCGGGCATAATCCCAGCGAACCGGCGAATCCGCTGTAAAACTTTTTAATTAAGCCAATTAATCCCCTTCGCTATTTCGCACGAGAAGCGCGAAAGCGAGTCTAGCAGCACGCGGACGGCGTTTGGCGATCCGAACCTGGGAAAAGTTTAAGAGGGTGGGACTCGTAGTCAATGTAAACCCGACGAAATGCAGATAGTTTATGATGCTCCGTAGAAAATATTTTCCACGATTTATCTAATTTCTACAAATTTCCACTGTGCGTAGCATTGAAAATCAAAACAGCTTCAACGTCTTTACCGATAACTGATGACTACCAAAACGAAAAGAAAAAGGGATACAAATCAAAGAAAAACCCAGGAATAAGAGTATTCGACGGAAAAATTTCAATTAACTCTTCACATTTCCAAATTACAGAAATATTATCAAGTCCCATTCGCAATATCCCTTCAAGCGATTATACCGAAAATATTGTCAAGTCTCAACCTCAATAGCATTTTCCGTCATATCGTTAAATACCGGCCTAACCGACCTCCAATAATAATCTTTCCCTATGGGAATAAAATGATGGATTTATCATTCCGTTAGCGTGTTCCATACAGCAATTCCTATCGTTCGTACAACCTCGCCGAGTTTACTGTATCCGAAATATCCTTGTCAGTGAATCGACCAATCCCGCTTACATAATTAACATTACTTGACGAGGAGATTGCTACCATCTCGAAACAAACGAGCACGTGTCGCTATTAGCCCAATGAAGGATGAAGGTGGTAAGATGATAGAAGAAGGATGAAGGCTGATGGTATTACATCCAAGACGTAGAGTAGGCACTAGGTCCCAAAGCAGCTCACCATCAGTTCCCAGCCTCCTGTACCGTTTACGAGAATGGCCCGTACCACCGAGTCCAGATTATCCAACCTAACATAACCATGACCTAACCGTAACGCGCATCCAGTTTCAGTTAATTTCCAGCCAGCCGGAGCTTTACTGCCTAACATTTGTCATAGGGAGCGTGCGATAAACACACGTGGCTTTATCTCTTGCGCGCGCAACACATCTCAGCATCCTGGTTATACCGCTAACAGGAGGGATGTGTGTAGAATCGGATACGAGATTATACTGTAATTAATGGCTAATGAAGTCTCGAAAGCTTTTCGAGACATTTGGATTTAAACTTTCATATTGATATGAATTGGAGCTTTGTGTAGCAAAGAAACATTTTACTATCTTAGTATATATACTGTGTATATATGTATATATGGTTATGCCTATACATTGGCAAATTATTAAATTAGAAATTATTTAAAAAGAATGAACCTCGTACATCTAATGAAGTAGCTAGAGCTTTATTATTTTAACGATCACGGTAAATCCTATTATTATATTTTTGCTTCCTTGTTGTTGTTTAGCTCTTTCGTTATCTTCATTATCTTCGTTATATTCTACTTTACGCTTCACGACACTCGCTCTTTTGGTTCCGGCATTACCCGACGAATTTTCGACTCTTCCGGGTACCCATAATTAGGTCCCTGACTTCGTTTCGAAAGTCACTCGACGATGAGAAGAATTGCGAAAGATGGATAGAGGAAGAGCTCACTCTTCGTAATACCAAGCTGCTGCTTACATTGAACTTTTATCTTCAATGTTTTCTCGTGAACAAATAAAGCTCCGTGATACTGCACTGCGGGAAATTGTGAAGTGAAGATTGCGCAGGAGTAATAAGAAAGACGGATCCTTGAGTATTCGAAGAAAATTTCAAAGAATATTCTGGCTTTTTTGGTAAAAGCATAACGTGCAATTGTACAAATTTTATTTACCACAACAAATACGACAATTATTTACGAAATTAATAAATATGATGGTAAAAACATAAAAAAAATTTATAAAGTTATCTGTCCTTCGATGATATGAGCTTATAGACCTTAAGTCCTAGGAATGATTAAATTATTTCTTTTACCTAAGTAAAGTGAGGCGAAGGAGTACACAATGTTTTTCTAAGCTTTCCTGATATTCCTGGTGGAGCTTTTACTGCGAACGACTAACGAGCTTTTTCCCTGGGAACTATTATGAATACATACTCCATGGTTAGGGTAAAATTCCATGAAATTGTCTTATGTTTCACTGATTAGCAAACAGTTGATGAGTGCTAATTATTACCAAACAGTGCCTGTAGCAGTTGGCAATGGTACGTACTGTTTGATGTAACTAGTGCACTACGTTCTCTCGGTGATCTTTATCTTGCCCTTATTTGCTTTAACTAAGATTCTAGGAAACTACGTAGTCGATGCCTAACTAGGGCTCCTACTGGACTGGTACTGAATTAAATGTCGGGTTGAATTATTTCTGTTTAACTTGGAGGATAAGGTTGGTAACTAAGCTGGGGATGCATGCGACATCGATTTCGTCAACAACGACGTCAACGCGTCTTTGGTTAGTTTTCAAGGAAAACGAAGCAAGGCCCGGATAAGACTCCCTGGAAACGGGTTCAGACACCGGAAAGCTTTACGATACGTTGTGAACCGTAACTGAAGCGCACGAAATCACCCGGATCTTAGAAACTGACGAAGTAAGTAAGTTAAATCGTAACTTTATCTGGTTCGTGTAATAAAGGCTTTGCACGAAACGACTTTAAAGTTCGTCATAGTAAATACACAGTGCAGCGTGAAGAGGCGTCAGTCAAATTCATACTCAAATAATCTATTTGCATAAGTATATGAAAAACTATTATATTCATATTAAATTTTAACGTTGAAATATTGTTCGTTTAATTTCTTGTAATACTAGTCACGGGCTATTCGCGATTAGTACGTATTTACGGAGGGGTCATCTTCGAATGAGTTTCAGAGCTAAAGAGTCCCCTAGGGCTTTACAGTTTCCACATCGTGAATATACGCACATTGTACGTACAGTCAATAATGATTCAGTAGATGGAGAGCGTTAAGCATTGCCAAAATAACTTCAATACTCGAGGGGATCCTGGAAACATTGCTGAAGTGAATGGGTTTGGGTGATATTTCTGCATGGAAATTAGCGCAGTGTGTATGCGAAACGTATGAGTAGGCGTCGTGGTAAATTATACAGTTGCGCAATGTGGTGCAGTTTAACCGTTACATTAATTTTCATGTTACACCTGCATTAGTACGTACTAATGTAGTCGGTAGGCAAACGCAAGGTAAATGGAAGCAAACGGAAATGCGGACTTCTTAGCGTACAGTGGGGAGATGAGGGAGGGAGTGGTGGCTACAAAGTGGGCTTGGAGATGAGGTAAAGTCAAATGGGTATGCTCTTCAACGCTATTAGTTACCGGCTGAGAAAAGATCTTCCAATCAGATGAATTTTATCTGATATTCAGTAAAAGCACCTCGCCGTAATATTATTTGTCCTATTGTTCTTCTACCTCTATCTATTGTATACCATACTATGTACAATCCGTGTAGAATCTATAGTTACGTACTGTAACGTATTTTCCTAACCCGACACCGATAACGAAAATCCGGGAACTAGCCTACGTCATCTTCGGCCGTTCGCCCTTTGTCCCTGCATCTGCATGCCAGGTGGACGGCAGCCAATTCTTTTTCCACCGGGAACTGACGAATCGGTATGACCTGGGGGTTGGGGTGGAACAGTATCAACTGCGTCATTACGAGAACCTTGACGGAACCTATCAGAAAAGACGATAGCTTAACGGGTCATGTTGATTTTTGGGGACGCGTAAAATCGATAAACGCAAACGTAGGTGCTGATATTTGGGTTCCCGTAAAATCAGCAAACACAACTGGATGCACGAACGGGAGCGAACAGGTAAATAGTGCCGGAAACAGAGAGCAATTGATCGAAAACGTAGCAGATGAGAGTTCTCACCGGAGATGGTTCAGCTGATCCATGAAGGCCGGGAATTGCATCCAGGGGACAGTCAGGTGGAAACTGCATCATAGCACAGCACTGCACCTCCAAAAAATCCTATAGATTTTCTGCATATAGAGAGAGCTAAGCGAGAACTACACAAGCGGGAACTTTCTATACCGTATAGAAAAACTATCGAATAGCCCGGGAGCGCGAGGCAGCTCGAGGCACCCCGATCGGTCCCCCAAGACAGACTGACTTTGACAATAGTCAAATTCGGAAACCAATCATTCTAATTGGTCGAAATCCTTATAGTCAATAACTCTTATTTTCTCTCTCGAATCGTCCCTTTAAACCAAATCGAGAGCGATCCTTAGCGAATCGGTACGTAACTCTTGGAGATCCTCCACAGCCGCTTCCCCAGGGCATCGGCCGACAGCTGGGCACCAAATCCTCAACTCGGATCAGGGGGTTCCTCCCCTGCCCTTAACCATATCAAAAACCTTCTCGCCGCCCGCTCTACAGCCCTTTGTCTCTCTCGAACGCGGTGCCGGTATGTCATCCGGACCTCTGCCGGTCCGTGGAGACCGTGAGTCGAAAAATTACGTCACAGTAAATAATATCTACGCCAACTGGCAAACTTACACGTAAATGAAGTGAAGAGATTGGTACAAGATTTCTAAGTCTCTATAGATACCACTGCACTAAAGTACTAGTAAGTGTCTGCATGTAACTACTGAAAGAAAATGTGTATATTCGAGCGTCCGAATGAATGCACAGTATTGAATATAAAAAATATCCTAAATGGTAATACATACGTTGCAATCGTTAGATGAGATTGCGTGGAAAAATAATGAAATCCAAATGATACACTTATAAATTTATTATAGTTGACTGGGTAGTTGGGTCACGAATGCGTATACCCACTTCAATGTATCACAAGCTGCCGTATCGTGTAAGTATGTAATTTACTTTGCCTACTTTCCTTAACGACGATCATACATTCTATGTTGATAAGTGCCTCGCAAGCTCGGAGAAAAGTTTTTCGTCGGCCATCAAATTTATTCAAGTGTCGTACTCTTGGAAACTCTCATCGTCGTAGCACGTGCATCTCGAGCCAGGGAAGCTTGGCTGCGCGCGCAAACGTGCACCGTTAATCGCTCGAGTATCGTGGCAGGTCGACCATTAGAATATATAGCTGAATGTTGAGAAGTAAAACGAGGACGAAACTTTATCAAACGGGAGTCCTTGCGTTGTGAGAACGAGAACTATTTTTCTGGGATGATAAATCAGAATGAGAGCGACTATTTTTCTCACATTTATGCAAGAATTCTTTATTCCTTAGGCTGAAGGAATATATATATATAAAGAGAGAGAAATTATATTCATTAATTGAAACAGTGGTAAGGTATGGTAAAGCAAGGGATAAAAAGTTAATGACACTTTAATTGAATGAAGAATCATAATCGTAGGAATGACTGAAGTGGCAATTAAATGTCGTGTAGCTCTCATGAGAATATACGACTCTAGGGGAAAAGTAAACCAGTTGGGGGGAAGGGGGGAACATGCCGTAATTCAGAGGTGAATTATGGCATCACCTTCGCTTTTCTTAGTATTTTTCTTATTCTTTTTTTTCAGCCTCCCTCCTACCCTTTCGTCTCCCACTCTCTTTTTTCCACACACTTCCTTTCAGACGCACTCGAATAATGTGGCTCCGTCGACTTAAGCTCCGACTTCCTCCCCTACCGCACCCGCATCGTGACTTAACCTCAATTTTTTTCTATGCTTTTCACTCTTCCACCCTCTCACTGCTTCTTTTTCTCAGACAGATAAGAAAAAACTGTATAAAAATTACGAAACCACCAAAAAGATCTTTCGATTCTTTATCGAAACTGAGGCATATGCAAAAGTACCTATAAATATATTATAAAACCAAATCGTCACGTATCGTCGAGATGTCATACTGGGGGAACCGTCACTTTCCAGATTTTCGTTGGATGTGACAGCTGTTGATTCGAGTCAGGTCCTTAAGGGTTTTTCGTGGTGAATTTGAACGGTGAAAGAATTTTTAAGAGCTCAACCAAACTTCTCTCTACTTTGCATCGGCGAACAGTCCTTTTCCTGGGCTTGTCGTGGCAAATGGATACAGCGGACGGGACGGGAGCATTTAATGGAACGGACGACACGGAGTAAATGTTTTCGCAAAATTATGCCATGAGATTTTTATTTCAGTGAAATAATATTACGTACCTCAGACTAGGATGGCTTGGTAAGCGGGGTCCGTGTTTTTTATACCCGAAACCCTCACGTACCTACCCCTTTTGACAATTCACTCATTTTTCTCTTACATTTCTTTTTATACTCGCGTTCTCGTTTTCGCGGAACGAAATCCAGAATGATTTGCATTTTGATTTCATTTATTCCAATGTACGTGGATCGTTGTGAAATAATACGGCCGTACTCGTTTGACTGGACTGTACAAGCGGTGATTACCTGATACAACAAAAGCACTCGCGTAGCATGGTCAGTGTAAATTTACAATGATGAAGTAATATTTTATATCACTTTCAATTTTCCTTTAGCATAAGATCCACCTTATGGTTAACTTGTCCAGCATTGAAAATACGTCTAAATTCTGTCACCGCCTTTAGTCGCTATCGTCGTTCAATGCATGTGAATTTGACGCTTGGCATACAATTTCACGGAATTCAGTCAACTTGGCAGATTAGGGTTACTTTAGAAATGCAAAGATACGAAGTCATTTTTTAATTATTTATGGGATGCTGGATCGGTGCGGGCTAAGTGGGAATTTAGTTTTGTTAAAAAAAAAATTATACAATAATTATTGTATAGATATGAAATTTTAAATTTTTCATCAAGCTTTGCATTATGCGTGAAGGGGATTTCTAAGCTAAAGCCAAGTATTGATTTCTTGATATTTTCGAACGTTGTAGTTAGGAAGGAGAATTTCACTTAAAATATTAATTAGTCTGAAGGTAGGCTTTGTTCCCACGTTGTGGCGTAAATAACAGATTTGAGATGCGCGCATACACCAGGGCGGCATCATTACTTTAATAAGGATCTAATCGCATTAGGAAAAGCCAACAGTTTTGCTGCTGTATGAATCCGCTAAGCAGGAGTATTAATTAATAACTTTTCTTTGAATCTGCTGTTAGGTTAGGTTAGGGTAGATTACCATACGACGCATCGTTTTCCATCACGCTTCAGGACTTCCATTACTCGAGTAGATATTCCACTCGCATATCATCTAACTTTTCACTCTAATCCTTCCCTTTCATCCTGTGACGTGGACTACATGAAGAAATTCCAAGCGAGCCCCGAGGACCTGTATATGCTAATTCGAATACCGCAAGGACGAAGCCGTCCTCTCCGAAAGCAAAGCAGATGTATTTATGCGTTTTAGACTTTTGACTCCGAGTGGTAACGTTCGAGAATGAAAAGTAGTGAAATAAAAGAAAAATAAAAAATTTACCGCAAGACTGTACCTACGGTATTGCTAAGCTCAGAAACGTTGGGTACACCGTGTATATTTAACTCCATGATTTTCCAGCCTTTACCATGGAGCTTCACAACAAAGCTGCTGATTCGTCTGTCCCGGAAACCAGGATGTGGAATTCAGGACGTACGGTAGACAAATAAAGAAACAGGAAGAAAGAGAGAGAGAGAGAGAGAGAGAGAGAGAGAAAGAGAGAGAGAGAGAGAGAGAGATAGAAAGGGCAATAGAAGGAAAGGTCCAAAAGAAAGCCAAAGAGAAAGAGTGAAGAATGCTCTTGAGCTTCGCTCGGGAAAAATGGTGATCATTTTTAACAAGATTCCCACCATCCATCCGCTTATGTTCTTAAGCCGCGTTCCCAGTCCTCCCGGCAGCCCTTATGTAGCTACGTAGCTGTATGTACCAACGTATGTACCGCGTACCACATTCCCGAAGCTCTTGGACTCTTATGAGTTTTTCACCTTCGACGATTTTTCCTCCTTCCTCTTTAGCTCACAAAGATATCAGTATTTTACGTCACTCGCGTATCCCGTCGATTCTTTCGGTTCGACTCGAATCTGCCGCCATTCTCTCTCTCTCTCTCTTTCATTCGTTTCTACAATTTCACTCCTCTCACTTTCTTGGAACTGGACTGTAGGACCTATTCTATCACCACAAATTGGACGCGGTTTCTAAACGACGGAATGTGCGGCTTGGACCTAAATGAGTCTGACTACTGATGGGTGGTATCTACTGGAGAAGAATCGACGCCCTCGACCACGGCTACTGAGTGCGAGCAGGAAGGTTGCGAGTCAGAACGAAGATAAAAGAGATATAAATGGGCAGACAAATTAGAGAATAAAAAGCTAAGGTTTTCTCTACGGTTGGCGTGGGCGTTGAGGTTCGTAAATTATGCGGGACGACGTAGCAATCTGTAGCCGATGTAGTTGATGCAAAAAAAAGGGTTTACTTGTAAACGAAGCTTAATCGTCTGGCGCCGGTACCCAAGTGCAATCTAGCCGGGAGATATTATCATACTTAAACCTGTTATTTAAATTGACTTTTCAGTCTCACCTTATAATACTATGGATGCATCGTTCAATCAGTATCGATGTGAGATATCGAATAATAAATTATTGTTAATTTTATCTGATATAGTTAAAAAAAATTTTAATTATGAATTTCATTCTCGATTATCCACTATATAGGAATTAGTAATCATATCTGATTATACGTCTATCAAGAAATATCATATAAATGTATAAAACTATTTCATTTTAATGACGTCCAGCTTAACTAACACGTGACGTATATAATATATGAATTTTCAAACTGGATAGAATGACGCTTTCGTTTGAGCAAGACTGATTGAAATTCCCGATAATTTACTGATACTTGATCGTAATTCCAGCCATCATTGAATCTTGTACCTTTACTATAGGTTTACTATCCACGTATAGTCAGCCATGGCGTCCACGTGTTTTTTGACAGGTTGCAAGCAATGCAAGCCTCAGCCAGTCAAACGTGCTTTTCCATCAAATAACATAAATATGTGCATAAAATTGAAAAATAAAATATATTTGATGGAAAACCAAACATATGAATTCTTTTTATGCAGCGACACATGTGTTACGCTAGAGACTTCATTATTTTCGATTTGTCAGAACACATTGAACTCGTGTACTATACATATACATAGGACATAAGTCCAAGACGTTTATAGCCAGTAAATTACTCACCCTGCAGAAACTGGTGATCGATGAAATCTGAAACAGAAAGACAAAATCGTATATTTCATCTAGATTCTATACTACAGGCAATGGCTATCTGATAATACAAACTTGAGATGCTAGCACAAATATTAAATATCCGAGTATTTCTTTCCTCAAGACTGAGCAAAACTTTTTCCCCCAATAATCGGCGCAACGTGTCGCCGATTTGAGGATCACTTTGACGATTTCCTCAGGGGTATCATTTCGTTATAAAAAGGAACCGCATTATGCTCGCTTGCGAAGTTTGCAACGTTTATCAAAACGCTGAGTGGGTCGTACATAAAGCATAAAGCGACACTCACAAAGGTTATTTTATGTGCTTTTCACATTTTTCGAATCGCTGGTGTGGACTGCTTATGTTTATTTTTCTACCTCGCCACAGAAAATCCTGTTTTTCAAAATCCATATATCAGATATGTGTAATGTATAATGCATCAATGCATAATGCATGTATGAATACACGAATTTTCATACATATTCAATGAAGCATATGCTTATGTTATGCATATATAACATACGCATCGATTAACGCATATGAGTACCTAATAGGCAAGTCCATACAACTATTAGTTACAACGTCGCTATGTTAATTAATAATAACTAACTCGTTGCTTCGTGTAAGAAAAATTTCATAGTAAAAAAAAATTGCCAAAATAAAAATGTATTTTTTTATCATTTTTTTTCTTTTTTTATTTGTACCACAGTTCCATGAGCTATTTCTTTCCAGCGCGTATACCTGCACGTACGTAGATAGTGGACATGTGTGCATCAGTACCCAAACAGTTCAGTGCTTTCAAACCGAACCCACCCCTTCCGAAAAGTATCCAGAAATGCAATGAGCTATAGAAGATCTTCCCAGGGCTCGTATCCCCTAACGATGAAAAATAAAACCGGCCGTTTATAAATGTGTCAATTATAAATGATTTACATCCATTCCCGCGAAATACGTTGCGGAGCGCCCTTTTATTTTGGGTAGCCGCAAATATATTTTAACTTTCATTTTATCTTTTCCTACTCGAATCCATGCGAATCTCAAATAGCCAATTTTGTATCTCGATAATTGCAATTTATTTGCCGAATCATGTTACTCGCGTACAGAGCTGAATAAACAATATCGTTTCATGTGAGAAAATTAGGTAACGTCTCAACGACGAAAACTGCTGTATTGTTACACATACGTAATGACTCATTAATTTATACCATTAGAATTTCGCTTCGGGGTTGTTTCTGTGTATAGCTATACTACATCGTTACGCGTACGCAACCAGCTACGCATTATAGTGCGTTAGATTATGCGTGAAACGTTCAGCGCGCGTTAACGCTAACGAGCTTTTACGTAAAATCCTCTTAATTACGACCTCCTGGATTGAAGTGCGATTATCGAGAAGCTACTCCCAGAGTCGAGCTTAAATCATGCGTTACGCAATTAGCTTGAATGAAACGAACGTGTTCGATTATAAAATTAGCCACAATTGTATTTTTATATGACAAAGTTAAAAACAAGAATATTATATATTTGCGAAAAATATAAATTTTTCTTCTTCTCAATTACACCGAAAACTTATCATCAGATCCCATATCAACGTCTCAGTCTTGTCATATCAATTACTTTCAATTTAAAATCCTTTGAAACTTTCTCATTACCCTTATCCGCCTCCTGGAATCTTGAGAAGCGAAGATGTAGCAGCACTCGAGAGAAAAAAAATAAATAAAGTAACATTCGAGGTAAATGCGATTTGTTCACGGGATGAAATCACGTTCGTAAAATAGAGGAGGGTTCGCGTGCTCAGGAGGCTATAAGTTCTCGCGATCGTGTGTACGTGTCTTTAGATTTTTCCAGGACAGAGACTTCACATAGGTATCTATGAACGTAACATACGTTCTTTTGATGAAACAAGAGTTACTATATCACACTTTATCGCACACACCACAGTGTATCTAACCATAACAAGTTGCACGAGCTACGCAAGTGGGTATAACCCGAAACCAGTGTGTACCCTACTTTACTTGTAATTAACTGACGTTGTGCGGTATTGGCTAATTAACTCAGCGCATGTGACAGGCAGGAATGCTAGGAGTGTAGCACGGGAACGTCATCCGAGAGGTAGAACGAAGTGCATTAATATCCTGTCGTCGAACATTGTCCAGTGGATCTGAACCGACTCGAACCAGCGATTTGACAGACCTATAGGTCCTTTCGGCAACGACGTGACGACCTATTGCCAACTGCATATTGGTACTTCTATGCAACGATGTGCACAGAATCTGCACCTACTGTGTGTACAGGAGCGATTCCAGCTAGAGAGTCCTGACATCAATTTCTGGTACAGGTTAGGATGGCATCCCATTGTTTACTACTGATGGGTTATCTGCCTAATTGGCTTCGGATTCGAGGCATCGAGTAACCTGCGAAAACGTTATCCATCGACGCTTATTACGGACATCGTCGGGATGCCAATTGGATCTGGAGGCCGCAGGATTTTGGGAGGCTCCAGTTATTGGAATCCCGGCTATTTCAACTGCGTAGCACAAGCGATCGGATCATAGAAAATTTTTTCACCACTCCTTACTGTGTCTCAATATATACCTGTACGATAATCCCTGATGCTTCACCGCGTATGATATACATCCCCCTTGAAAAAAGTATACAGAGGTAACCGTACGTGGAGGCTCGTTGATCGCTATCAGAAGTGTCCTTTACGACACTATGGGAGAGCGCTAGTAAATTTTACGAGTTTAATCAATATCGCTTGGTAAAAGAGATTTCAGTGATACGCGTATACGTATTTGAGGAGCCCGAGCCTGTGTTCCCAGTACGTGCGCGGTGACTATGGAAGTTAACTGGATAGTACTTCCGAATGTCTACGTATATGATGTCACAGTACCGTGTAGGTGGATAACATAATACTCGAGCGAAATGTCCAATAAGCCATACTGTCTATGTGTAATAAACTATAGGGTACCTAAGAGAAGAAACGATACTACGTGCTTCTGCACCAATCTTCGCTATACAGATACATATACATATATAGCTATAGTATAATACAAAAGACACTGTAGATATGATAAGCCCTCTTGGATTAGCAGCAAGTATAAATTGGAATTCCGTCACGTCGGATTGGCAGCTTTGACTTTTATGAATGTGCAAATTTATCCTCGATTTTCATTCGCCTTTGACCATTACCGAAGTGTCATATAGATACAGTTGGTTATGTTTCATGCGTTTCCCTGACTCGTGGTGAACATACATCGTAAAGGCACGTGGGGTTGAATGCTATCGAGGCATAAAACAAACGGAAGTAAGCCTCGAAAGAGGGCTTCATCGCTGTACAGGTTTACCGGATATCCGGAACGCAATATCTACCGGATAAGTTACGTGGACGTTCATAAATCAGAAACTCGACTGGAGATTGGACTATGGGTGGGTACGGTATCTTGCGTCGATTCCAAGAGACCCACGCTTATCTGTATATATACATATATGTATATAAAAGATAGTAAAGTTCCTAGTAGAAATCCACACTCGGTGGAACGCGAGTATGTTTTTATTTTTTTTTATCGAACTCAGTCATCGAGCTGCTTTTGAGAAAATTCGAGCAATACAGTACTGGGGTGGCTCAGGGAATAGTGCTCGAGGCAAATTCTCCAAGGGTCCATTTCCTTGCAGGTTACGAGCTCAGAGCAGCGTTGCACGCAGTCTCGGCAAACAACTTGCTACGTTTCGTGATACATCGCCTAGATGTGCCACCTAACGTATGTCTAAGAACAAAGCAATTTTTATTTTCATTTAGAAGCATATAGACACGTGTCTGCATTTCACAGATCGACGGAGTCAGCCGTTACCGAGTACGAAGAGAAGCAGATGGGAAATCTTGATCGCTTAAAAAATTCAAAAAACTATCTCCACTAAAGACAGTACGTAATCAGACAAAACTGATATATATATATGTAGAATCGAGACAAAAGGCTTTCGGAGAAAACTAGAATAAGAGTGCATGTGCGGAAAACAAGTGTGCATGC
>JARQTJ010000624.1:1185541-1239063 GCA_030142635.1 Trachelus troglodyta | reverse complement strand
CGATCCTCACTGTTTACCTCATCCCAATTTCATTATTAACATTCGTAGAATAACTTTATTTCTCATTCTACATATATATATTATATACTATGTATAACCTATCTACGAATCCTACCTAAGGATACCTACATGATTTCTACAAAGTAACGTAATACCTGAACCTTCACCCTTGGCAATAAAGATTTTTCCCAACGATAATAGTAAGGGTAAAGTGCGCCCAGTATCAGCACGGCAACCCAACTCACTTTCCCTTTCAACATTTCCCAGGATTACTGAAATAATCTGACCTTAGCTAAATTCGAGCAATGTACTAGAGGTTCTAGGAGCCATGTACACATATGCTCACGCATATCCATGTCTGCCATATATGACGGTGATAAATATTACAAGACAGAGGGTCTACAATGGTATATTGTCAACGATATATACGGACGATAACTATGGTTATCATCCATAATTTTCATCCGTTGAATAGAGAGTTGAGTATAGGCATATATATCTGACATGGCATATAGTATATGCTATAAGGGGGAGAAGGTGGAAGAGGATGATGTCTAGACGTTCCAACCCTCATCCCTTTGACTCCAGCGTGCATTGACAGCCTCCTAGTTGGCTGCTTCGTTGCGTTTTACTCCTGGGATACTCATCCACCCTTATGAACTAGTATAGGTATGTGTTACATAACAGGTATAGTTTCACAGAAGGAAGGAAGCAAGTACATGTGGACCCACTTGTAGCTTATATACATGCATGATGGTGTAAGGTATATTATATCATAGGATCTTTCAGTCATATACTTGTGGTACCTGTACATATGTCTTATACATGTATCCTAAGTATAAGCTAGATACCGAACAGGTACATAAGAAAGTAGGCACACAGGCCGCTGTAGAAGCTGGATACGCTGCGGGCTAAGAGACGATGGACGTAGCGAAACTGTAAAGCTTTTTGGACGGCACGGAAGGAATTCTTGAAGAAACTCGAAAGTCCTCGAGTACTGAAATACAATTTCTTTTGGGAATCGCAACTTGGAATGGAGAAGTTACATTCTTTAATATATATATATGTGTATATATATATTACATATAGTATAGTGGATATGCGGAATGCACTTGCACACAATAGTCTTTGTATTTACAGTTTGGAATGATCGCGTGTGTGAGATAGGTCTGTGTGCACCTGAGTGAATCTGCTGTGGATTGGGGAAGTGTAGGGGAAAAAGAAGAAGAGAAGAAAAGTCGGTCGGCCTTAACGAACATGGCTACCAGATAGCGAATTGCTTAGCGTTTTATTAAGCAAGCCTTTTGCTCGGGGAAGAAAAAAAAATCCGTAG
Source organism: Trachelus troglodyta (assembly GCA_030142635.1). Taxonomy (NCBI): domain Eukaryota; kingdom Metazoa; phylum Arthropoda; class Insecta; order Hymenoptera; family Cephidae; genus Trachelus; species Trachelus troglodyta. Next base: position 1,237,730 of record JARQTJ010000624.1, on the reverse strand, counting down.
ATTTCTTCTTCCTCGGCTTATGGAAGATTTATGGAAGAGCTTTTCCTGCTGGCTTTTCCTTTACTTATTCATTTATTTGTTGCGCCCGAGGTTATAACGTGGTGCAGCATCATGCAGATGCTGGATATAAAATAAAAAGTCGAACGTCAAGCACTGTGCACTGTATAGATTGTTGCGTGCTACTATAACTCACCATGCGTAAATATGTATAACTATAATATATAGATTATATTTGACATTAAGTTACTCGTCATTTTTTTATCGCACTGTTATGCTTATAACTATAGGTAGATTATTTCTGCTTCCATGTATTTCTCATATAAAAATAATAATTTTCCACTCGCGCGATTTTCAACGACATGTAAAATGTGTGCAGGTAGATCGATGAGTGCATCGAGCGTAAGGAGATACGTGTACCTATAGTATAATACATGCAACCAAAAAAAAAGTGAAGCTCGTTACAAAAATCGCAAAAGGAGCTTTACGTCATCGCTTAAAGTTTTTATTGTTGAAGTGAAGTTCGGCGTTGAAAATAAAAAAAATCTTATATATCCTCCGAAAAACGTACGGAAATCCATTTCCAAAAAACCAGCCGCTCAGAGAGTTGTCGTGCACTCGTTTTCAAGTGCAGATGAAATCGGGAATTTTTCGCACGGAAATATGCCCAGAGTCGTTATATGCCATATCAAGCGATATATATAATACTGTATATAGTACTAGTTGAACTCGCGCTTGGGGTTAACTATCTGTCAATTTTATGATAACGTAACCTGCTAAGGTCACGTCCGATTGGTCGACCATTCCTCTCGTTTTTACTCCATCAATCATGGCGACGCTCGGCGAACAACATCTAAAGCTTTAAACTGGACTGTCATGGACAGATTTGCAGCCATCGCTTGTCGGATATCTATATACATATGCAGGATGTATTTGATAGTCTAATAATTATCGATCAGACGACCTTCCATGATAAGGTTATCTCTTTAGAGATTTGTCTTTGATCGATCAATTATTATAGATCTATCGGAGGTATACTCATTTTTGAATTAGAGTGTACATCCAATATGTGTATGAAACGCGATATTGCTTGACGGGTACAATTAACACTCGTGCATTGGATCGCGTTAACGAGCGACAGTTTCCAAACGCGTCGAAACGTTCAGCTACGATTACTGGAAATTGGATAAACGCAAATAAGGGAAATCGAGGTGACATCGCCGTTACGAAGTGTTGCCGGAAACGTGCGGTTCGCCATTTACCCAATCGCGGAAGCCTGCGGATAGCAGTAGCGCACTCGAAATGTTCAGTATCATTTCGATGCTCGAGGTCTGGTAGAAATAGCCGCACCAGTTTGCTTCTACGACAGGTGTTGTACAAGTATAGTGCGTTAGGCATAACTAATATAATTATACATAAAGCCAAATTCTCATGTACACTCTAATAACTAACTCTGCAAACAAAAATAATGAAGTGAAATAAATTTTGTATTCAACCAAAATTCATCTATTCTTGCACACGAACTCTCCCTTTCTTCAATGTCTCACTTTCCTTCCTCCTCTCTCCTGCTCCCTTTCCCATCTACCTTCCACTCTCACAGCAACTACCTTTCTTAAGGCCTGTCCGCGAGGGATCCCACGCGTTCGCTATCCTCACTGGACGTAGATCGCCATTATCCCACACTTACGAACCCTTAAAGGGTCATCGGCACAGCTGTAAAACTGATCCGCTCGTTTCCGATCGGCCAAATAACCTGAGGGACGTTAACGTTAACCGAATGAGTCGTGGGTTCCTTTTGAAATTGGACGATTGTTGCCTACGCAGGACCAGACAAAGACCCTCGTCATTATTTGCGAACGAGGAACCTAACGAATGTTACGAGCTGCGTGGGTACCGTTAACGTAACCATTACATTTTGAAAATCCCGCCATTATTTACCTTGATGACGCGCACGAAAGTAAATCATTCCTGTCAGACGCCGACATAAGAAAAAGTATAACTATTAAAATATATCAAGATCTGACAATCCCATAGGACTCACGGATATTCAGCTGAAGCTTTTAAGCAGCGACTAAGCCATCGTTACGAATCGCGCGACACAGCCCATTACCATAATAAAATCTATGGGGATAACCTCATAACTACGTGTTTCTAGAAATCTCAAATCTCCATTCGAATAATCGGTCTTATAGTAATCTGCTGGTAATCCGCAAAGTCGCTGACCTGGCGGAATCGGCACGAGGATAGTGAAACGGTATTACCCTGACTGCATCCGATATCTCCATATCCGCAGGTCTGCTGCTGGAGGGAGCCGCCCAATCGTCGCGACGTCCACTGCGTCATAGTAACGCGAGAGCTACGGAACTCTGATCTGTATTATACGGCAATTTGCTTATAAAATATGTAGATTGGATCTCGCGGCTTGGATAGTACGTGGCTGGATAATGTTCGTTCGCTTGTCCGTCAAGAAGTTCAGGCTGCTGCAAAGCATTTGCTTCCTTGCTCATTCATTCCAGTTTCGCTTGCTCGGTCGAGATGGTCGTTTGCATAGTTTCTTGTTCCACCTTAACTTCGACAGAGTCTTAGGCATGTCTGTACGCATACGCTGAACGATCGGTTGGATCGAAACTGTCAAACTTCGAAGGAAACTTTCCTACGTGCATCGACTACGATGGCGAGACATTTGTTTCTAAACTGTTGAAATTTCTTGATCGACTGTATACCGCGTCCTTTGGAATTCAATCGTGCTTAAGACAGTCTCTGGCAAAAGAAGTTATTTATAGCCGCTCCGCATAGAGAAGCAGAGAAAAACAAATGGAAGGAAACGAACGTTCATATCTTTGTTAATCTCTTGGATCGCAGAATGGGACTATCTTTTCATGCCTGAAATCTTAGGCGGAAACCGCTCGCTCGAAGGATGAACTTGTATAACCTCCGGAGGTGTAAGTTATTCTCAACGGCTAGCTTCGACTCCCTTGCAACACTGAGATCACGCTGTTCCCTGTGCTAATTGAACATTTAAATTGTAATATCTGTATTTAAAACTTACCTCGGCCTGCGGACGATTTCCGTTTACGAGGGGATGCAAATTGACAGTTCTTTAAAATAACTACGATTCATTTTGCCCATTTTCGCGAGACGTTACTCATGACGTCATTTATGTCTATGCTTTTCGTATAATATATCTATATTCATAGACTCCTTATAAGTTTTAGATGTAATCACGAAGTAAGTACGAAAAAACCAGCAAGTAATCAGGCAACGAGTCATTTCTTTTTTGCGCACCCTAATTCCGTATTGTGAGAAACATTGTTTAATGACAAAATTTACTCAAGTTACTAACGGTCGTATTTGACAGATAATTATCCTCCAGGGGTTGCACTTGAATTTTTACCAACATTTTAAGCCAATATACAAACTTTTTTTTTAAGTACGCCACAAAGAGGGAATACAAGTTTTAGCAAAAGTTTTACACCGAATTTTTATAGCATACACGGAAGTTTCAGTCATTTCAGAAATTATTCAAATTAAGTCATTGTACTGAGTAACTGTACTATACATGTATATAAGTACGTGTACATATACTATATACTATATCATTAATCTATATCCCATTATATCAGCTAGTAAATATGCTATCTATATATAGCTACCATATACCAGTGTGATAGCATAGGTTAACTTCGATCTGAGAGTGGGGTATACAATTATAACGTGTGAATCGATATGATCCGTTAGTGTGTATCAGGCTTTATCGAATCGTAGCAGTCGCGCGAGGGGAGAGCGTCATCACAGCAAAGTGCAAATAATGACGTTGCACTAGCGTTACATTTGTTCTGTGAAGCACTAACGAAATTGCACAGCCAATGCCAGTCCCCTTTGGCCATTTGTCAATTTTATTTGCTTTCCGTACGTGTAAAAATTGAACGATTAAAATGCTTTTTAAAAGTCCGACATTTGGACAATTAACTGTGTTTTTTGCATTTGTTTCAAAATTTTTAGTACATACAATTTTTTGAATTATCTTTGGGAATCCTGGTATACCTTACCAGCTTATATAAAATGGCTAATGGGTTGACTGAATAATAGTTTTTCGCTATTCGCTGTCCTTACGGGAATAACTACCTTAATACAGATAAAGGAGTAGTAGCAGAATAGCCTAGATTTCCTATGCGAGCTTAGCCATATAAGAAAGATCAATTCGACAAGTCGTATAAAACTCGTATATAGGATCCGTAGGACGGCAACGACTTCGAATCTCTCCAGTCCCTTATTTAATGGGAACGGTATAAAAATCACGTCCAACAAGGCGAATCCTTGGCTTTTCCAAGGATTTCCCGGGCAGAATGATGTAGGCAATTTAAAAAATTCAAATAAAACTTTCATCTTGCGAATCTACGAGTGGCCCTTTATCTATTTTCAGCAAAGTCAGCCAGCTCTCTCGGTAACACCTATATCTATATATTTATTGTGCGAAAACGAAAACGGGTCCAAGGAAACACCTGAGCAATATCAAATCCGCTATATCTTTGCCATATGATGTGCACATACGTGTACGTACCACGTGTACATTGCGTAATCATATATACAATCATGTAGGTGCCGGACAGTCAACATATGGTAATGAGTGTTACTCGATCAAGATGCCCTTAGAAATTCTCATCCGTAAATTGATGAACATAGGTATACCTACGTGCTATATGTATAAATGTCGTCCATTCTGGTGATACTTGAGTATTACGGGTTGGGAGGGTGAGAGTTCGAGAGTTCGTAGGGATGGTAAATCTGCATGGGGGTTCGTTAAGAATTCTAATGAGGTCGAACGCTATATCAAGCCACTCGTCGAGAAGGCCGAGCATGATATAGATATATAAGTGAACACGTATAAATATAGACGAATGCTGGGAAAATTTAAGAGAGCACGAGTAAAGGAAGAGAAACTTATCTAACGTACATAACCATGGCGAATGAGTTGAAAATGTTCCTTTCAAAGCACCATGGCAAGTACGACGTACCGATAGGCTTGCGTGCATACGCATTTCCTGCAAGATAGAATCTCCTATTTTAACAACAGTGGCATTGGCTTCTTTTGCTCATGATCAGCTATCTCCAAGTAGATACGACAGGGGTCATATTTTAATTAGAAAAACAATTCCGTCTATGTAAAAAGTAATTAGTCGTCCGCAAGAGGCCAGAATGCACGGCAGTGTAGAATGCACGTTAAATTATAGTATAAGTACTTTAATTATAGTAAGTTATTATATTGTAAAAGAAGATATATAAAACTGACTCACCTCCTGGACCCTTCTGTGAACGCTGATCTTGTGCCACTGATTGTCATCGAATCGTACCCTTGCCGGTTTTATGTGAAGATCCAGTCGGCCGTTAGCCAGTGTCATACCGACTGCAGCACCGCCGTCTCTTAAAGATATCGTCAAGTAATCGCCACCCTCTCCTGCAAGATAAGAAACGGTTCATACTCGCTGGGGTGAACTGTCCACTTAACCGATTCGTAAGTATTATTATTGTCGGTAGAGGAAACAACAGCAGGGGGTTACGGGCTGGCTCGACTCTACGGTAGAGAATCGCAGGGTTTGGCGGTATTCGCGAAGGAGGAGAATTGCGGAAATAAGGGTGGGAAGTGCAGGGCACGTCGCTGCCGTTCGTTATAACGCAATTTCCATTACAGTAACAGTAACTTTTAATGCGATTGTAAAAATAAACTGGGTGCTGCCCTGTCTTAATCCGCGCTCCCATTATAATTCACCCCCTTGCCCTTAGCGAGATAATCCAAGCGGCTTCGCACTGTCCTCCACTGTCTCTATATTATACCCGGTAGGAAGGCAGCGACTCGATAATTATTAACGATATAGCTACCGGTTAACGTTAACAAGCCAATCAGCCGAATTGGAACGTAGACGACAACACTGACCGCAAATTCCTATTTTCACAAAACCACCCCGTACTAGCTACGATCTTAATAAGGGTAGTAATCCGACCAGTACACTGCAGACCTATACACTTAATTTAACGTGGTTACTCGGTATACTTATTATTAATACTGATTTCTCTTTGAATCCATAACCTTACACAACATGGAAACCCTTAATTGCATTCGCTGCATTCTCATACGGTATCAACGTTCATTAAATTTTTTATGTAAAAATTAACGATTTTGTCAACCAGCCGTTCTGGATTATCAGTACTCGTTTCAATCGCTATCCAATCCCATGACTCTAATTATACCGTGGCCATTTAAAGGTGCATCCACAATGGCGTACGTCGTATATGTAAAAGAGGTAGACGGTACTTTAGACTTAATTGCCGTATTACGGCAGTTTCCGCATAGCTAGCGGTTACTACGGGGTGGCGCGTACGTACGCCCACAAAAAGGTGGATGATAATACGCGTATTATACGTCGTTGGGAGAGCGGCGCGTGCTATAACGGAGAAAGATCAATGGTTAGAGAAACTGCAAGTAGAAGTTGCAGTGGCTGCTGCAACGGTTGAACCGTATTGCCCAGTCCGCATTGCCGTTACGTGTACACCGTTCTACTTTGCTGTGTGCAACCGCCGCAGTAGCTATACTATACCCCAGCTGCTCATTTATTCTCAGGATAAACTACCCATTTGGATTACGTGTGCAGCAACATTGTATAAGGAGCACCCACTCTCCCTATGCGCATCCCCTTCAAGATCACGCCATCTAATGAATTGGTTTGTTTTTCCTGCGGCGGCCTTCGTACTCACTTAGCTTTTGCTGTTATAAAAAATTTGTTAATTTTTTGTCTAACTTTTTATACTGACTTACTATACGACGTATACCTTAAAAGTTCCAATATACTTTATTCATTACGGCAAAGATAGTTTGGGGTTAATGGGGTATGTCTCTGAAGGTACTTCACATGCCACTGTCAGTTTGTATCACTGTATATACATTCGGTAGAATATGTTTGACACATGTGATTACGTAAATTATTCCTGTTACTTGCGTGATGTAGGCATTTACAGAACAAAAGCGCCGACTGGCACTCCACTGTCAATTGCGTAGGGTTGAATAGGGGGTGTACGTATTAGTTACTGTTAGACGGATTTGTCTGTAGTTCTGGGTAATTCTACTGGTCTTGATGTCGTAAATTATGGGAAGGTTCATTCTTGCAAGGTTAGACGGATGCGATGTAGGTGGCAGCACTGTTAGATTTAATAGAACAACTTTCAGTTATATGTATTCTTTGAGGGTATGCAAATAGACAAACGTTTATTTGGAGAATAGATGCATATCAAACTATGTGGGCACTTTCGCGATATTATAGTTAATGCGAAAAGTTCGCTACTGGAAAATTCGGTTAATGATAATCGTCATATCTATATGTTTACGTTTATTTTCTTATAACGAGCAATCGTTCCCGAACGATTCTGGTTACGAACGCAGGCAGTAAGAGTATTATGTTTCGAACCTGAATAGAAGAGAAGTCCGTTTGGCTGTCTGGTCTTGAACTGTAGACTGATAGACTCTTGCGTACTCAGAATCGGATCCCCTTTGCTCAGGTCGATCGTTAAATATTCAGTCCCTCTGAAGGACGCTTCCGACGGTGCTTTGTCTGTAACAGAAGACAAGTATATTCGTAATAAAATTATCATTATAAATAACAATGATAACTACGATAACAATATTATCTGTAGATATTTCCTGGTGAACCCTGTTATAACGATTGAAGCAGCCATATTTGAATTTTAAATTCCACCGTTCGATTTGTCTCGGAGAATTCTAAGCCAATTCGACCCTAAAATCCATCGCGAAGTCGAATTGGACCGCTGTGAGATTTCCACCCCATCTCTCATCCAAGACCACCCTCCTCCTCCTCATTATTTCCTATCTTCCCATTGTTATCAGACGACCAAACAAAAGTGCACCCACCCTAAAACAAAAAGGCCATAAGATGGCTTAATGGCTTGGCCCGTCGCCAAAGCACGGGAAAGGTTGAATGCGCGGAGTTGTCGATTGAAATTTTCATTACTTTCGCAAATCATCCACGACTGCCGTGAAATTTTAGCCTCTTCCTCAATGAGAATCAGATACCATCCTGTCGGAAAAACAAAGGCTTCGACCAATAAAAGATAAGACGATTTGTACCGATCGACTATATACATATAGTAAAAGAGTGAGCTGCAACGAATGATGGAAAGAAAAATATTTCCTTAAACAGATACGCAACTAGATCTTATAATCTATATTCTCTACCATATAACTTACTTGTACGATACATAGTATACTATGGTATACTTGCATACATTTTATGTTAAATTTCCAATACTGCGTTCGTGCTTATTTCGTCCAACAAGTGATTACGTATAGCGTCTCGCGAACTTTCCTTTAATTAGGTACATATACTGTCTAGCAGCGTATAAGCAGGTAATCTAATTTTTTTTACGAGAACACAGTTTTCTACTAACGGAGGACTACGCCATCGTGACGGTCTATCTGGATCAACCCTCTTGACTAGATTTCCGCTTTTCCGTTCGATGTGTGTGACATTCACAGCACGTGCATTTTAGCGAGTATTGGTAAGTCGTGAGAACCTTTAGCATCGGCAACCTGGAAAGGCTATTATTTTACTCTTATATATATATATATATATATATATATATATATAATCTACCTTCCTCCATCTATACAACTATGCGCATACGTTGGCAGCACATGTATGTCATTAGATGCCTAGAGAGGCAAAGTAGCAGAATTACGTCCTCGCAGGTTCCATCCACGCTGTTAGCTATGGCACATCACTGTGATGAGAGAAGCTGGACTAATAAATTTAAGTAACAATTTAACAGCATTAGAAACGTAATTACTACAGTGGCGCCCTGCGTTCGTTTTAAGATATATACATATGTATAGTATCTAACTACAGTCACGTTAAAATTAAAAAAAAAGAAGTAAACTCAAATTTGATAAAAAAATAGAGATTAAAGCAATTTATATATAGACACTGTAACTCCAAGTGTGCCATTCCCTACCCTTTCTATGGTAGTCACTTTATACACACTTACAAGTGTGTTATCTTTACCTTGGAATATGCGAAAATAATATACTTGGAAGTATGTGAAAAGTGATTACCATAAAAAGAATAGGGAATAAAACACTCATACAATTCTGTGTTAACATATCAAACTATGAAAAGTAAAATAAAACCACAACATTTAATGCTGATAAATTCTGCGAAAATCATTAAAAAGACTCATTAACGATTTTTCGCGTGTCACGTAATTGGCTATACGATATAGATGAAAGAGATGCAAAGTATCATTAATGCTACTGGTATGTACGATGTGATAATTGCTGCATTATATAGTCCACGTGTATTAGGCTCGTAGCAACGCGCCATTACTACTGGCACGGTAGGTACTTTCTGTAAGCAGGTAGGTAATAACATATACAGGTAGGTATACGGGCTATCGCCATTGCAGTACATTGCAACACTGTTGGTAATAGTATTTTAGATTTATCGAACACCCTTTATGTAGATAGATGGCTATTCGAAGTCGTTTTCGGTAAAATTGTGTGGTTCACTCTATATACATTTAATTAAAAGAAATGCAGTAAAAATATACATTGCCCCCTCGTCAATGTTTTGACATCGGTACATGTTAATCGATGTACAAGACATTTCATAATACAATTCTGCTAAAAAAAATATTCCTGAGTGATCGTTACTTTATGAGGTCATCTTATGTGTGTAGATTGTATGAATAAGTTATATCGCACAGTACCACGTCTATATAAGAGGGTTACTATACTGTACTACGCGTTCGAATTAAGCACCAGCCATTCATTAGGAACCTAGCAGTAGACCGTCATTACCTTGCTCTGCTTGTCTCCTGCCTCTTGTGCTCAAATACGTAGCAGCATACTCAGATATGTAGTATGTACACTTCCCATCCATCTGTCTATTTGGTTACAATTCTGAAGCAGTGGTTCTCAAAGCCACGTGAGTACTCACTAGCAATCAGTCTAACTCTAGCTTTGTCGTAAATCTCTAGTACCTACCATTGTTGGATACCGAGATATATAAAACAATGGACGAAGCAATCTCGACCGCCATTCAAGGACGTAGCTACCGTTATAGACTTTTAAGTCTATGAAACGAAAGACGTAGACATTTTAAAAAGGGGAAATTGGTACATCGATTCTTTTCTCTTTATTTATATAGACTTAATGATGAGTATAATATACTAATATATAGATTAAAATTAATTTATAGTAAATATTATACAGTTATATTATAAGAATGCATATTATAAGAAAGTTTATTAATATTAAAGTTTTGAGAAATGTTCCTTAGAGGGATTTAATTAATTGCAATATTCTTTCATGGACTGCCTGCCTGTTTAGGAATTTGGCACTTGGAATCTAGACGAGACAAGTGCTCGTTTCTTGATTTTTCTTGACTCCAGGTTTTCAAAATTTTTCTGGAATTCCGATAGTTTTCGAATTTCTTTGAAAGAGGATAAATCGGAGCAGAGTTTTAATTATATATATATGCTACATAGGTGAATGTGCGGTAATAAAAATCGGAAGGTCCCACAATGTAGTCAAATGTACTGGACGAGATTCTAATATTCCTTCTTGGGTTTGAGCTAGCAGGCAAAGCATCTATACTAAGAGACTGTCGATAGTGCTAACGTAAATAGCTAGTGGTAGCCACCCTTATCTCAATACACTGTTCTATACCTGTGCTCACTATACTTAGGAACGCTTTCATGAGTATCTACCGCCGCGACGGGTCTCTGCTTTCTCAAGCTAGAATACAGAGCTTGTAGGAACAATATAGTAGCGTCTATCGGCCATTCTGGAACGTGTCGCGTCTGCCAGGAAATGGCCACATCTACTTACGTACTTTTCGCAACGCTATTCAGACAAGACGTATGGCTTAGAAACTGTGTATTCTTGGCTTTAATGTCGTAAGTTGACTCGAGGGAACGATCCCGAGCACAGAGAGTCACCACTGTCTGTGATAACTTCCGTGTGTAAGGTCGTCCCGAATGACACGGTAGAAAGCGCAAACAGAGTTGAGACGAGACGTCAGCCATTTTATGCTTTGTTTTACTATCGGAACGCATCTTTTATTCGAGTTAGGTATAAGGAAGGAAAGAATGAAGGAAAGAAAAATATCCTTTGCTCTTTCTAAAAATCTTTGAGTCCTTACCCCAAAGGACGAAAGGAGTGAGAGGATAGATAATCAGTGCGGTACGACTGGAGATCAGAGAAAGCATAAAAAAGTCATTAAAAAGAAGTCGAGATTATTTTTGAAAAATTTAAAATCTCAAATTTTCAGGTGAATTTCATTTTCTTAAATCAAAAAGTTAGTTTCTATAGAGTATATTAGACACTTAATTTCTATACTGAGTATAAGGACACTTGTCATCTGAATCGACGTGAATACTCTGGAGAGTCTACTGTAGAAACGATGAACAATGCCGATGACTACGACGACTACCAGGATGACAAGGACCAGCAAGACGACGAGGACGTAGTATCTCCCCAGGGATCCGGTTAGGTCTTGGCATCCTCACAATGGCGTCGTGTTAGGTCGCGGTAGACGCGAGGCAAAAGGGAAGTGCAGAACCACCAGTTCAGGGTAGTTTCCGGTGAGCGATGTCGCCGCCACGTGTCGACGTGACGCAATATACATGCTAATACGATATCTTAGGTAGTCCACGAGGTGGCTCGACTACAGCAGCTGCTGAGCAGCTGGTAAAATGTTCTGAGTCTGTAAATTCTGGATCGATGCAACGATTGGCCATTCAGTTACTATCGTTACTCGACTGTTCTTCTATTCCATACTTGTGCCTACCTTGTGTGAAAAAACATTGCATATATATATCCACCAGTCATACCTAATTCACCTACTATAAATATACGTATTACCTATATAGCAGCCGTATATTCGACTCACGTAGTACCTAGGTCACGTATTTAAATGCATCGATGGTATTTCTTTACCTGCCAATATCTGCCTGTCAAGCATGTCTCTGCTGCCTTTCCATGAAACTGCAGTTCATGAAATGGCTAGAGAAATGCCGCAATAGACTGCGTGCCAGACAATACTGACCTATACCTACTGACCCTATTTCACATGCACGTATATATATATAGTATATACCCGAGTCCTGGTGCATGTCCTCCGGGCATTAAGAGTTCTGATAAGGCAGAAATTGTCGTTCCTAGAGGTTAAGTTAACGCATCCCGAATGTTTCCATATCCTTTATACTTCGCGTCTAGATAAATGATCTTGTACCTTGAAATAACGTAATTGGAATTCTTATTGCCTAGCACTTACTATATTAGATAACACAGATATATACTCTATCGATTTTTATTGGTAATGAATCTTGATGCCACCATTTTTTTTCGATATCGAGAAGAATTCAAGGATGAAAGAATGATTGGGATCCTTTGAAAAGATAATGGCGCTTGAAGAGAAGCATAGTGGCAGACACGATGTGACGTCACAGCAGAGGTGAACCACCCCAGCTTCACTGCGGTAGCCGCAAATTGTCAGAGGGATGGTGGACAGTGCCGCTGCCACTCAAACAATATTACTTTTGCCCACGTACCATCTACCATGGCGCTATAAACATTGTATATAGGGTGTCCAGATTAGCTTAGCTAGCTGGATCCAATTTTCTCTTGTGATTATAATTTTTTTTTACTTACACTAATCATCATGGAGAGGTCCTGGTAATTGTTAATCGTATTAATGGCGAAAATTGTATTCTTCGTAATTTTATATACAATTCTTATAATAATAACAACAATGCATTAAGAAAAATTACGAAACTACAGCAACCTTAAGGAATGGCAAGAGTATACCAAATGCGTAATGAAATATAAAGTTGTGCCAAGCAAGTCGTTAATGTCGATGATGGTATTGCGTCAGCAATGTTAACACACTAATTTGCATAGCACATAAGTACTGATAAATTCCTTCTCTTTGACTCAATATGCTGGACTGCCATTGAATTTCCCGATTTAGTTAACTCCTATGGGGACTTGCTCGTAATGGATCACATTAAGATTTGAATTAATATCTTTAAGTTGGTCGCAAGTTCAATTCCACTTGGTGTTATGTAATACGTCATTGTAATTTAAGACCGAAACTGTTTCAGTTATGTACCCAAGTGCATTACAGGGTGTTATAGAAGGGGGTTTGAAAACTTTCTCAAGCAGTCGGGGTACGATTCATCTAGCAGTAGCAATGTCTACGTCAAAAACTTAATTAGTCGGCACCGGTGGAATATCCTGTATCTCTCTCTCTGTCTCTCTCTTGTACTATTTCTATCTTACTGTCTCTGAAAGGAGCCCACAAGGAACATCTGCAAGGCAACGCAATAAAATAACCGTTTATAATCTACGTCTCTACCCTTTGACCCCCTCTTACCCCGTACCATTCTCACGACTCCCGACCCCGTCCCACATGCAGCATAAATCCCGGCTTGAGAATATTACACGTTTCCTAGGAACTTTAACCCCTGCTTGGCTAAAGTGTTCGCCTGTTATCCTGAGTTGCACCCGAAAAGCAGCGGCTTGCGAGGAATGAGCGAGAGAGAGAGAGAGAGCAAGGGAAAAAAGGAAGATGGAGGGGTGGAAGGGGTGTTGTCGCAGGGTACAACGCCTCACGTAGCAGGAGCGTCGACTTTTCTTTCGCCCGTTTTGTCCGAGAGAAAACAGCGAGAGTTCGCAATTACTGGAGTAACAAAGCAGAAGAAATACGACGCAACCCCCTGAAGAGGGTGTTTAACGATAGCGCGCATGCGCGTCTGCGAATGACGACGCCAGGGGCAATGCGAGTCAGAAAGAGAAGGAAGAAAGAATAGTGGAAAAATAAAGGGAGCGAAGGTGCGAAAGAAAGGGGAGCATCTCGTGAGGATTTTAAAAATAAATTATTAGAGTAGGTATGGGTGAAGATTTTTTTTTTATGGTAATGATTAATTATATACTTTAGGTAATTACTTACATGATTCACTATCAATGAGATGTCACGTGCCTGTAAGCCTTGAATAATATAAGCGGTCATACGTCATTTTTATATCGGTCCAATTCGTATACAGTAGCATCAAATTATATAGTTAGATGAATGTAGCTTATCTACGCCGAATTGATTATGACGAAATTTAGATTAGTAAGTATAGTGAAACTCACTGTAATCCCATGCCCAGTAATCATCAGCACCCGCTGTGGGCAGCACCGTGCTCCATGCTTCTATACGCACAGCACAAAACAGAAAAAGGAGAACGTAAAAAAATGAACCATGCTTTTTTTCACTTCCTTATTTTTTTTGTAATTAGATATAAATTTATCTATATATACACAGGATATACACAGGATATTCATGGGGTTTTCATTGAATCCTTCCACCGTCTTTATCGAATTTCTAAATAATTTTGGCGCTTTTTATCTTTGCACCGCAGGACATCGTAAGGAGTTAGAAATGATGAAGTATTAATTTGTTGTACGATATAAAAAATTACGAGATTGGTTAATTAGGGGCGTTTGCAAAAGATTTATTTAGCCCCAGGGCTGTAACTATATATGACGGGAGAATTCAAATGAATGACTGCAAGCACCAGATTGCCGTAAGAAAAACGTATCATTGTTACTTGTTTATTTTTATCTTCAAAAGGGTCCGTTTACTCGTCAATGTTATATTTAACGATCTCATTTTTTTTCTCTTGGTTAATATTACACAATGCGTATAGACTATCGAGACTAGTGATTTTGATGCAATTAGACTTGCACGTGTTTATACGTACGCCAGTGTTTCCAGGGATTAAACCGCCGATGAGAATTATCGATTCTGAGAATGTACATTGATGGCAAATGGGTTGGGGAACGATAGTGTAATTTACCGTGTTCAAATGTGGCTAGCCGATTGCCGGCAATTTCCATTTTACATACATTATAATTTATACATAAATGCTTGCAAAAGGACAATCAATGTAATCAAGATATCAAGATAAATAACAAATCCATAAACTATCGTTAAATCGATTAATTTTTAATTACTATTTTCTAATTAACTGTATATATGTTTGCCTAAGAGTTACTGCGGGGACAATTACTTGAATAAATTGAATGCCTTAAGGATATGTGACTGTTTCGAGTTCGGATTTCCAAAAATTCCAGTTTATGGGCTGGTTTTCGAACTGTTCACAAAATATACACTCTCAAGCAATGGGCCGATTTCAAGGCACCCTGAATTTGTCATTTTGGGGTACGTCCTCAGAAATATTGCCAGTAAATTCAATTACGAGGCTAGTTTGAGGATCAACCTCGAAATATACACAAAACGTAATATTCGGATATATTCCAATAAGATTCTTTCTCCTGAAATGAAATCGTTCTCCTCATATTAGCTAGTGGCCAAAACTAATATTCAGAAAATGAATATTTATTTAATTCACTTGTTCGTAGAAAATAGTCCTTTTTTTTAAAAAGGACATTGCAATATTCAATCCCATGACCTTCATTATTTAATTTTGATGGGGATAAGAAAAGTAGTTAGCTGCCAGCTACTCGCATGCTACTGAAGATAAGAGGAAACAAAGTAGTGCAAAAAGCAGCTAGCAGCTCGGTAAACTTTTCGAATTTTCATAAAAAATGGAAATGCATAATCAAATTCCAGATGTATACGTTTCACGTATTCGCCCATCTAATACTTATTTTCTATCGGCAGAAATAGTATATAAAACTATGAATAACTATGATAAGATGAAATACATATATATAATTTTATGTATTGTATATATACCAGGTGATTCAGCCCAAACGGACCACCTGAATATGGTTTTCCCATAAGACTCAAATGAACGCGCTAACTTGTTAGCGTGGTGCGTTACTACTGAATAACTCTGTATACATATATGTACATACAAATTTCACCCGTATCTCCATTAACATTTTATTACCACTCTTTAAGGCCTGCTGACACTTGTCGCTAGCATTGGAATTTCCATGCGAATTTTTCACTGAACGTTAACTGCATCTTATTACCAACTCTCCTTCAGAATTCCAACTGCCTCCTGAATGCAGCTACATATGTATATGTATAACCCAGTGGTAGCGAATGAAGGCAAAACTGAATGCAGAACTGGGTCGGCCATCAAGCGTCTTGCGAAGAGACTTGCATTCGCTTTCCCCTTTTGCAACCCCGATTTCTGCATTCCACGTTCCTCCTACGCTCCATTATACATTAAGTGAATTTTTAATAAAGTTTCTGTATTAAGGCCCCGCAAGTTTCTTTAACGTTGAAATCGAGCGACACGTATGCCATATATTTACGCCACCCTATAATCTGTATTATTCCAACGATTCGCAACATCTTCGTAAACAGTGTTAAGGCCGTAATTAGGAAAGAAACTAAAATTAAGTATTAATCTCATGGATACTGCAAGTTCTACGTTTTGCGATGATCGCTTGGTAAATAATGATTCCTTAGGGGACGATCAATCGTAACGTCGTTGCACACTTATATTTGAGCGACGAGGTAATACATGTTAAATAAGTATCTATGTATACTGCGTAAGCGATGGATAAGGTTGATTCTACATAGAAACCTGCCATTATGGAAAAGTCAATATGGAATTTTAAAGTAAATAAGAAACGCATAAGATATGAACATCTGTATTATTCTAGGTCGATTCACTGTTAAAACTTGAAAGTTCTTAGAAATTTTTCATTATTTTCTTCTGAATGTCAAATTCTTTAACATTGCAATTACTGTTGTTAATAATTTCGTGATATGGAAACTACCAGGATTAGTTTTCATTTTGATAAAGAATTATTAACAGAGGTACAAAAACTACGTTGATTGCGTGCTCGAAAAAATTTAATGAGTGAGAAATTTGAATTTTTCTGCGAAAATGATGAATAGCATTGCAATTATTTGAAATATTTTTTTTCGTTACTCAACTTGCCTATGTTTCGTATAATGACGTCAACACTCATCAACATACGGTTGATGATAATCAAGCACGAGAAGGTTATCCGGAGTCATGCTACTTACTATGATTCCGGTGGCATAAATTACTCTGTATACATAACGTGAAGTACGGCGAGATTCAGGCCTCTGGTGAAACACTTGCTAGGTGGTTCAGGTCGTACGTCGAAGCGCGTGTCCTTGCATAATCATATTCCGGAAGTGGTTGTCGATTAAGAACGTCTGGAAATTGCACTTCCGATTTGGATACACCAGCCATTCGATGAATTCCCTTCGTTTTATGTTTATGCAATAGTGGATTCGTCGAATATAGTACATACGTATATAGCGAGAATATATAAAGAGGCATTAAATCCGAAGAATTGCATTAAAATATTTGAATACAGTTTTTCTTTACCTTAAAAAAGTAATGTTACGAAAATAACCTAATTTTTTATACAGTTATGGTTATACGTTTGTCTGTTTATTCGATCCTTTATCTTGGTTCTACTTTACCGACTAAGCAGACTAAGAAGGTTTGACTACGTTAGCGTGGCTCTCTTTTCCGACCATCTTTGGTATCTTTCCGGCTCCTCCTCGGCTGCTTTCACTGCAGTCATTAGGCTGCCATAATTGCATTAGATCGTATATAACAGAATCCGCAGCCAAAGAGCGGCAACTCGGGAAAGAGAGCCGTTAGGTTCTGGGTCAAATTAAAATATAATTATCCTCGACTTCCGTAAGATTGGCCACTGCAAACCGTACTCCTACGTATCGCGTGATTGGAATACGACTATTTTTGATTCGTCAAAGGATTCAATTTATTTCCAATTATTCTCTATTATTGAAATTCTCTTCCCGTGTGTATTAATTCGTGAAAATTTCCATTTCTAGAAATCCGATGAGTGGCCCTTTTCCTATACCATATTTAAATCTACATCGTCTGATCTAGTTTCCCTGAAGCATTCATTCTTTAAAAAGTTTTCCAAGTGCTCTCAGCATATATTTTCTTTATTTTTTTTCCCTTCTTGTTAATGCCTTTCGTCTACCTCGCACTACGCAGAATAAGAGGGCTGAAATATGGGCCGCTTTTAAATTCTTCAGAGTGTCAGTCGTCGAGGGCCTGCAGATTAGCGTGAATCCCTCTTTTCAATTGAATTTGAGCCTCGAGGCGCCCTTGCTTAATGCCGCTAAAAGTAGGGATATTCCGGTACCCCTTAAACAGTAGGGCCAAAGGGAGGAGATGCGAAACGAAGGGATGTTACCTCTATAGTGACCTATAGAGCTACTTAGGAGAGAAGCGATCCATCAAGGGTACACATCGGCAACGTGTTACTCGTTGACGTACGTAACTCTGTGTACCCAGGTGCTTACAAAAAAAAGCCATTTCTCCTATTAACTGATCTTCTACGTGACACAATGTGAATATATTTTGACGGATGAGACGGCACTCTACTATGCATGGAATCTTATGTAATTTTATATAGTAATCCATATATGTATTTCAGATCGCAGTCAGGTGGCTACTACCGTTTGTTAGGGATAGTGAAATATTATGTCACTAATTTTTTTCGAACTCTTCGATAGCAGAGTTAGGGGTTGAAGCATTCTTGTTCTTGTTAAAAACTTAAAATTACACAAAGTTCAAAGGAACAATGCGCACGCGTAAGCCTAAGGGATGTGGTGCAGATATAGGGGATGAAACAAAAAAAGAAAAACCATTCCAGGACGAATATTAAATCGTTCGCAGGGAGGAATAGATATAGGGGTGGGTATAAGAAACAGGCATCTCGTGCGATAGGGTGATAAATCTTATGCAGCCTCCAGCATAAGTACCAACAGGGACGAACTGTATATTATAAAGACCTTAATAACTTAAAGGAGTATTGTTGTAAAAATTGTTAAAAGTTTTCAGTTATCTTAATTAAAAAAACTGCGGTAATTATTTTTAAAATCAAATAAATGGCTTTATAAAAATTTCATGAATTTTTACCTTTTGATGGCCGAGATACACGACGTCAAATTAACACGGCAAGTATATCAGTATTGTGGATATTATATTGTTTTCACCGAGTATATATCATAAAAGGGCCAATCTTTGTGATACTTTGCATGTAAGAAGATTACGTACCCGCCAGGAATATATCAAAATTTCAGATTGGTTACTTGGATGATGATGAATTTGTATCTGGGTGCTTTCTAATTTATGAGAGTCCGTCATGGCGCGATGTGGAATAGATTAGCGAAATGTATGGCATTATGTACGTGTTTCAGCAAATGGGATATGAAAGACAAACGAGTGCTTCAGGTTAAAGTGCCACGTCTTCGAATAATATAGATATATAGAACCATGAAATATCTGAGAGTAACTAACGATACCTATATCCCACTGCCAAAAAGGCTTAGTGTAACCCTAATTCACTTAATTGAGATTAATCGCACATCCCCCCAAAGCACACTTTCCCCGATCCAAAATTTGAATTTTGATTACCCAACAAAAAAAATTTCTTAATGCTCTTAAGCCGCATAATTTATCAAATAACGATATGAAATAAATCATACGTTATAGTTGTGCCTATGATTGTCTTACCTTTCTCGCAGTAAACACCCTCGTAGTCTCCAGTACGACATTCACAAATAGGGCCGCTGTCAGTCGAGATGCAAATTCCGCCGTGTTGACACGGATCACGCGTTTCGCAAGCGTCTGTCGTGTTAGCCGTCATCATACTCCGCAAGCTCTGAAACACACATTGAACGAAAGCTTAGTAATAATAACGTCAGCAGGTAAATGCGTGATGTTGCCCAACGACATAATACCATAGTGACAGTAGGTACGGAAGGCGTCGGGTCGGACAATTAGATGAAGAGCGTGACGTCTAGTCACGATTGTACGAATTCGATTACAGATAAAAAAATTGGATTAGAAATCAATTCGATCAACAGCCTGAGAGCGAGAGAGGAAACCTGTTTATCCTAGGGGACACGTGGGACTCGTATCCTGGTAAAATCGAGTTGGATATCCTGGGGGGTTACAGGACGAAGCTTCCTGGTGCAGGGAAGAGGTACGAAATGAGATAAGGAAGATGCAAGTTTTGGTATACAAAATAAAGAAAGCGAAAAGAATAGATGTAGTGAGATACAAAGATTTCAGCATCTTGGTTCATCTTGGGCCCAGGGCCAATTCAAGAACGATAGTTTGGTCACGATAATAGAACGTGGCGATGCGGCTGACCTCCTGACCCAATACGTGGATCTTCTTCGTAACCTCTTTTAAGTAGCTCGCTAGTAGATAATATCTGCGAATGGTCCAGACACTGATAGTACATACGTACCTTTGTCCGATGCATTAAAAAGGTAGTAGATACTCGAGGAAAGGCGTAAGACGTACATCGGACTAGAAATTGATCGTAAAAATGACTCGAGTCACTCGTGCATAAATTCGCGCGATTCCTATCGAGCTATTTCCTTTATATTTTATTACTATTTCAGGCGAAATACTTCTATCTGCAGTATACGCGCGCGCCTTACCGATAACGGATTCAGAGCACAGCTCCGGCACGGCGACTCGCGGATTCACCTCACGTCAAGACAATCAATAGCGACTGTTCGTGGGAATGTGTATTCACGTACATCTAACCCGGAGCAGATACAACCCTTGTACAAACGTTCCTACTGCGATGCATTTTTTATTGGCACTCTTATATACAAGGTAACCGCGAACTTTGACTTCCTAACGTGGTGTGGTCCTTCTACTTTACATTGTGCTTTCCAAGATCGTCCCCGAGACAAATTGGACAAATCAACCCCTAACTTTTGTTTTTTCGCTACAGGAATCCTAGGGGTTGTGATTATCCGGAGTTAGAACCGAACAGGTTTGACTACCTTCGTATAGGGGGTGACATTCGATGTGTCGATATATACATACGGTACTAGAGGACGCAGTCTCGCAGCTGTGCTCATCCTTCAGCCAACCGGAAAGCGAAAACTGCGTAATCTCAAGAGTCGTTACACGTGTCTCATTATCTATCCATATGTATAGCTGAACCGGAAGCCTGAAATCCTGTGGGATACTGCTTGGACGCTGGGTACTCAAGTTCAAACCGTACGGATCAGTGTAGTCACGCGTCTTTGTGGGTATAAAGTTTGTCGCAGTATGTGAATTTATCTCTGAGCGATAACAACGGACATCGAGAGAAGATCCCAACTTAAGCTTCGAAGTTCCAGCATCCACACGCGTACCTTTAGCCAAGTTCTTCCATCGCGGTATACGTAGCGCCAACGTGCCAACTTCTGACAAGTTGCTAGGAAGATTCTGAAGTCGGGCATAAATATTGAACTTTCTCGCTCGCAGTACGCCAGCTTAATTCACCCCTCAAAGCGTCCCTATACGGCGTCACATCACGTATCACCTTTCAAGATTTTTCTACTGCGAGTCCTACGCCGGGAGTTTGACTTTTCTTTTTCCTGTCGAATATTTGCCTCTTTTTTTTGTTCTTTTTTACTCAGACTCCCCTCTCTTATTTCTAAAAGGTTTTCGTTACCGAGCGTCGCGGCGTATCTGCGTCTCTCGTTATAACACGATGGATTAGCTACCACGGAAAAGCAGTACGATGGTATCGAAAATGTAATTTGCTCGAGCTCGGCCGGACGTCAATTAGTTCTAGGGAAAATTTCATTAACAATCCGTATGAAATTGAGCTCTATGTAGAAGTATGATTAATGTACCAGGAGGTGTACGCGGACCGAAACGGTCGAGTTGGGTAGTCATATTTCTCTTTTCGTATGTGTAACACGTTTGTTATCATCCACTGTGTCGGATACCTTCCATTGCCACCTGCTTTCTACTTTCTTACGTTTTGTATACGTATACATGTATATACATCCTTGAAAAGAGGTGTCACTTGTAACCAAAGCTACAATGGAATTGGGCATGAGTTATTTATATACTCTCAAACTGTTGATCAATACCTTTGTTTTGTAATTTATAATGTATATGAACCTAGGTCACTAGCTAGTGACGTACGTAAGGGAAAATAAGGGCTGAACTTATGAGCGGTTCTAAGTTTAGATAAATTCGAGTATGAACAGCATTTATGAAATATTGGAAACAAAATTTCAAAGTTAAACATTATTAACCAATACTGTGGTATTGATCTTTTTTTTGTGTCTGTACTATGCATAATACCTATATCGTGAAATTGTTTAATCTGGTATGAAAATTGTATATTTTGCATGAATCATGATTACCAATGTATTTAACGTTTGATTTACAATTGATTTGCTACGCAAATTATTTAACGTAACCAAACGAGGATAATAATACTACATGTGTGGATTTCCAAAATATTGCCATACCGCAATATGTCGGACATGTGTTCAGTCGAGTCATGACGTATAGGGTTTGGTAAAAAAAAGAAAATATTACAGTTATAGTTTGGTAATGGCGTTTTTTTTAAATGCTTAAATCGTTTGCTTGAGAATGAAAAAAATTGCTTGCAATTATTTCCGAGCGTTATAAGTACAATCAGACGAATCAGTCGAGTCTGGCTAACTTTGCAAACGCCGCGAAAGTGAGGTTGGGATTTCAGTAATTAGTCGTGAACACGGCAAGTGCGTCTGATGTATGAAAAATTCTGTTTCACCCTCGATTTCCTCTTGTTCGCAGCTGTAAATTTAAAATGAACGAGCATTGGAATGCCATTGGGGTGAGAGTAGCTTAAATTTATATTCGCGTATAGGGTGTCTCATGAATTAGGAACGGTATGAATACCTTAGTTATTTTTGATTATATAAAAATACTGCCACCAATTCAAAGTAATCTGTGTACTTTGACAGTTGGTAAGCATTTCGTCCCTTATTTTTACATAGGCAAAGAGGACATAGTCGTCATGTATGATGTTGCTATAGAGTGAAAGTAATTTTGAAATTTTTATGAAAGGTAATATTAGATTTTATTTATAACCATTTTCAGACTACTCAACATAGTTTATGTTCTACGAAATTATTATCTTGTTACATGTTACCTATCGTAAAAACTATGTGGTTAACAGCCATTAATCAAGCGTGTTATGGAAATTTCGAAAGTGCAGCGTAAAGACTCAAAGGATCCATATACATAGGAAATGCCGTGTCGTGGCTACAAACTATGCAGGAAGAATAGTTCCGTAAGTATGCTCAGCATCGCATAGTTCCAGGAACGACACTCGCCAAATAAATCAGTCGATCTAATTTGTAGTAAATCAAGTCCGCGATGTAAGCAGAAAGTGCTGGATGAAATTTTTTAAAACCTTCATAAAAACTTTGCTAAACAAAATCCCAACTACCGCCCACACTTTTTCGATATAGAAAAAAAAATTTCCGACAGAAAAATTTCCAATGAGATCCTACAAATAAATCTCGACTATTAAAAACCCGCAAATATTCCAATTTAACGTTCTGGACATCTTATTTTCCCGAAATTCCTCGTTTCACTCAGCACCAACCCTTACACGGCTTTCCGTCTGCACAGTTGATCGAAAACTCGTCGGAGGGCAGCACCGATGAAATAAAGTGAACTTGCCTCGTCATGGTTGTTACGCCGCATGTTCTTCTACAATCATCTTTTTCTATCATTCCGTCCTCTGTCTGAGTTTCACCGTTTCCTTCCACGTTTTATACCAAAGAACAGAACCAAAGTGCTTGGGCAACCAATTCTTCGAACCTACCACCATATAGACAATGTCCAGAACCTTCCGCAACATCCTTCCCACGTGCATCTTATTCTTCAACCATCTCGACTCTATGACCCTCACTTATTAGTTTGAATCTTCTACCCCCCAGTCTTTCATCTTCTTTTTCAATGAGAAATCCTCGTCTCTTTCCACATTTTCAAGACCCAAACTGTTTCAAGACCCACACGTACAAGTTTCATGAGCGACCACACTTTTCACTAGGCATTTACCTATTGTTTATTTCACACGAAACGTCTCAACAATCAATATATTTATCTTCCGTTACTATTACACCTACATTACTTAAAACACCTGCAAGTTCACGTCTCGTTCGGAACTAAATCATCAGTAGCAAAGGACAGGGTGAACGTGATAGAAACTAAAGCAATAAATAAGCCAGTGTCCTACGAGTTCAACCCGTTACTGCCAACAGTTAGTTTAAACGCTTGAACTACCCTAGCAAATGTGTACATGCGCGAAACTACGTTTAGTGCATAGTACTGTTTGGTTTGAACCGCGAGCTTGAACCCGACCAGTAGATAGCGCACGACCTGGTGGTCGAGGTTAGACCGTTCGTTCAGACTAAATAAACAAGGCGATGGGTTGTGACTGGCGTGGTACTAAAACTACAAAGGAATTCTTTAAAAGCGTCAGAAAATATATTAATGATTAATATAGGAACAGAAGAACAATTACAGGAAAAAGCAATCGTACACCTTGACAAAACCAGGCTACGGATACACTGAATTCGTGAATTATTAGGGAATGTACGCAAATAGGGGAATTTTATACCATTTCAAGAATTAATGTCTAACTGTAAATAATACACCCTTAATTCTCAATCTCGGGTGTATATTTAAATAGGAGAAAAATCATAAAGCTTAATTAAAAATGTAATATTATCTTCAACGTAACGTTACAGTGACTATTGTTCGTAAAGCTCTTTACACACCTAAATTGGTAATCCTATTCATCTTTACTCTCTATACTTATCGATCTTGTCGATCTTTATAGTTAACTAGAATAACAATCAGAGACTTGCGACTATTCGAGATTGTAAAGTTCACACAGAAAATGAAGATTCGTTGAATTTCCCGCGTTTACGCCTCCGGCCGTGACGTCGCGATGGCGCTGCGCGAAATTGGATAGAAACTCACGAAGACTCTGTATATTGTAAACTTCGTGACAACCCCAGAAGCGTTGTAGTTCGAAAACTTTCGTCATATTATGTATAACGAACTGCAGACAAAGTCACAAGATGAGCGGTTACTAGAAGAAGTACATACGCTATGTATTAACTGATTTTCGTTTTCTAACTGTCTGCAAGAACATTTTACGCTTTCGTAATTATCACAAAAATGTAAAAAAAATTATTACGTGTCGCGACACACAAAAATACGTATATTCATGGATCAATGGAACTAGATGACATTGGAATTCTAGAAGTAATGATTAATAATATCGAGTGTCAAGAAAGTTTTGGAATAAACTGAGGTCAGTTCGGCGTCTTTTATTTTCACGCTACCGGATAGGGTGTCAAATTGGTATGCTTCCTAAATACAAAGGGTTTCACTCTTTAATTAGGCACTGTCTAGTTTCCAAGTTATAATGGGGGGGGGGGGGGGGCGAGGGTTAATTGGTTTAACGACTGAGAGTGTGTGGTTACCGGTTTCGCATAGGGAACCTTCTCTCGTTTAAAGGCAGGGATATGAACGGTTTCCCTTTATACAGAGATGAGAGTATTTAGTAAAGCATCGAGTCATTTTCTTTTGGAAACTTGTGGGAAATGTATGAGCCAACACTTTGTGGAAACATGACTGTGGGCCCAGATGATATTTGCATCCTGTCGGTAATATAAGTTTCATATAAGTTGAGGGCATGGTTGGACGTCATTGTTGAAGTCGATAATTAACAAACTTTGTAAACGGTACAACGTTCTGCACGACACACTTTATACATGAATATCCCAGAGACAAGTGGTAAAGTAAATAGTTACCCCTGTACACATAAATTTTTGTTTCCTTCTACGAGG
Source organism: Trachelus troglodyta (assembly GCA_030142635.1). Lineage (NCBI taxonomy): Eukaryota > Metazoa > Arthropoda > Insecta > Hymenoptera > Cephidae > Trachelus > Trachelus troglodyta. The sequence continues at coordinate 1,212,012 of JARQTJ010000624.1, read as the reverse complement.
GTGGATATACTGATATTTTCTACCTGAAAGAAATTTTCACTCCGTTACTCACCCTGACAAGAAAACCTAATCTAGTTAAAACCATATACATCCATTCCTGTTCGTCTTCTGAGATATTTGAGTGCCTAGCATGAAGGGCGGAGAAACATCTAGCGTTATCAGTAACGTGGTCTAGGGATGAAATAAGAAAATGATCAATATGGATAACGAGAATAGAACGTCCCTTATTCGCAGAGGACATAACATTGATAGGATTGATAAATTTATAACTTCGTTATGGTTTCTATAAAATAGTAGTATGTAACATTAATACATGACCATGTTACCCCCATATAGTATCGTAATTTGGTTTAAAATGTCCCATGTGAACGTGGCCTAAATTAATTAGCTCATAAAACAATTAACTAACATAGGAGGTGTGGTAATTAAGGCGGTGATTCCTAATTGGCTGGCAGGAGGACAAGGATAAAATAATAGGGGTGTGTTTAAATCTGGTTAACGATGGAAGGGACGAGTCGGTTCATATTTTCAAAAGGTACATCAATTAAATCGAGAATTCGAAAGATTCTTCATTAGTTCGCAGGAAAGTTATTTCTCTCATAACGATACGGATGAATGGAGTCGAAGATAAGATATATATATATATATATATACCTGGAAATGAAAAAGTGAAAGAGCCCAGTTACCGGAGGCTGTTAATTAAATCGTTCGAATTACTCTGAGGAAGTATCCCTGGGGCGACTGCCGGTTTATGGGAATTCCAGTGGAAGATAAAATAAGATAAGGAGAAGGTTAATGTACAATTCACTATTCTCGGGTTTTTAATTCTCGACAAGTTTCAATTAATTGCAGCTGCTCCTTTTATTATAATCAATTTGTAAAATTTTAGAATTAATTTTCATCGATATGATGAAAAACTCGCTTTGGGTCTACGTTGACTTTTTCATCGTTTTGTTTTGAATGTCCAAGTAGATGATGGCAGAGTTGGGTTAGGTGTCTTGTGGAAATGAAAACAGAATGAGAGAAAGGACTGACGAGCGTTATGCTATGTGGTACAAGATGAATATTCAGGAGATTCAAGGAATTGTTGATCCTCCTTGTAACGAATGATAATGTTTGAGAATTTTATCATTTTTCAAAACACTGCATATTATCTTTGTCTATATTATTTATTTCAAAACTCAATGAAATCCCAGTTGGAATATAACTGTCAGTTAGAGATATTAACCCTTTGAACTCGACTGTCCCTTCTCACTAAAACTGAAATGAAAATCAAAATGAGGAAACGTCGATTGTTAAGGGTTAACATATTATTACGTACGATAAGTATTACAGGGCATATTTGATCCTTTGCGTATGAGCAGCTTTTCCCAAATATAGATGTGTAATGCCTGTTCATCTATAGAATAGTCAGTTTGAGGTTGTTGCTGAAAAAGAAAAGAGAAAACTGTAGCCCAAGGCTGAAACTCAAAGCTCAATGAGGTTAGAGCATTTTAACGTTTCAATATGACGAGTAGATGCTCTGAAAGAAATCAAATCTTTTGACGTTCACGGTATTATTAGAAAAACATTTGAAGTCTTTTTTTACCTGTTTTACCTATTTTTTATGTTCTATAGTATCCAATGTTATTATATCCCAGGAAATTGTTAGCGAATGTATATAGATTCTCAGTGGCAGCCAATCCTTAGTTGGAACCATCATAAAGTGTATTGTTTTTTTAATAGCCTTCTAGGGTCCCTAGAAAAGTCCCTGAAAATTCGAGGAGGGCATTTACAAAATAAAAGTCCCTGGTAAGGATAGAACAAACGAGATTTTGTCTCTTCTCTTAACCTTGGTTGGCAACGGTCTTTAACGCAGAAAGTTGCCCGTAATGAGTTGCGCGAAGATTATTGTCCTAAAGGGTGGATGGGCAAGATTTCCCCAGGGTCACGTCGTACAGTCAAGGCATGAAACCAGTTCTCATTACGTCTTACTACGTAGTCCAAGGAACAACCTTAGCTCTCCTGGATTTCTCTACTTTGGCGACCTTTCTGGCCTTTATGCGCGTGAGGCCTCGCTACCGGAAGCTATGCAAATGTGAGAAGAATTTTATCGCGATTATTTTGTTACGCTATGTCATTTGATTATACGTGCTAATCCGTGTCCTTTTTAAATTCAGAAACGATGAGTCTGCTGCTTTACATTTTTTTTTATAAACGTAAATACGCCATCTTTATGGAAATTTATACGCACAAAGATCATCCTTGAATGGGGAGGTACACCATGACAAGAAGAATTTGTCTATAGAAAAAAGCAGACACGTGTCTCTCAAGTTTACTTATTTATGCAAAAAAAGTGATACTAATAGTTTTCAAGTTATGATAACATTTCAACGGTTTTAACCAATTATTTTAAGATAACTTTGGAAGATGTTCGTAATTAAGTGAAACAGTTATACAATTTTGCTCCGAAAGTTTCATAATTCCTGGAATGGCCACTATTTCACATTATACATGACTGTAGTTTTGTAGGAAAAGCGACAGGTGCACACGTGTCGACTACCGAGATTGACGATAATTCAGTATTACGAAAAAGCGAAATTAAGAGCATAAAAATCTAAATATATTTACTGTTGAATTTTTTAAGAGAAAATATATGATACATGATTCCCTTTTAATTAATCATGCATTAGTTCTGATGATAACAATTTTGTGCATTGGACGCAAATCCTCTGCAGGTTCTGCAGTTGCAGTTCTGCATGCAAGAAGGACGATTAAGAGAAAGCAATATTACCCGTTATAAATAACTGACGTCACACGGAATAAATACAGTAGAATCCACAACATTCCAACTGGTTACATAATTGCAATATATTTGTATCTTTGAGAATTTTCCCTCACCTCCCCCCGTCCACTTACCCACTAGAAAAGAATGGATATTTCGTTCGCATTTATATTTTATTACTTTCGACAGTAAATTCATGTGCGGATATAGGTAGACAGGTAGGATGGGTTAACAGTTATTCCCAGAGTGGTTGGAGCTCATTAAAGGACATCTCGTGGACTCACAGTGGGTTTCGCTAATGGTTCCGATCTCAATGAAAACGAAGGAAGGCTTTACTCAGGGGATTTATAAGCAGGGAAACGTGGGAAAACGTGTGAAGAGAACCTACCAGCGTGGATACTTTGGCAACCATTTATAGATACCAAGCAAACGAAGTTGGTACGGATACCTATATTACATGCGGATCCATTAAGTGGGTCCAGCGCTGTGGAATGTTACCTATTAAATTCAAGTCAATAAATTGCCGAGCAATTTCCTCGGGACTTATTCAATTTTCAGGAAGTACCGAGGTCTTTCCGTGTTCCGGTTCATATCCGACTTCGGGAAGGGAACTTTAATTATTCCACTAGATTACTCGATTTGCGGCTGCGTTTCCCTGACGCTGGTCAACTTCTCCCCTGGACTCTGACCACTCACTTACTCTTATATGTATATCTATATATATATTATATACTCTCTCTCATTCCCTGCCAAGCCTCCTTCACCTTTCGTGAAATTTATGTAAACCGAGAGAGCGATTCGAAAGAGCCGCCGTTTGGGCTGCAGCCACAATTCGAACGATGCACCTTGCACATTGCACCTAGCGCGGTGCAGGTTGGAGGTTGCACGTATATTGCACTGCCCAGGGTTATAAAACGGACGTTTTATAGCTGCAGGATGACGAATGAAAAAGGCAACCCGCCACAGGGAGATTATCCATTACCTAACCCAACCTTCTACCTTCAAGTCATATCTACCTAGCTTTACTGGGTTGTCTACCCTCGCCTTCTTGTTGTACCTACGTACGTCTTACTGTTGCAGGCATAAGGACGTCGAGAATATTAAGGATTATCCGTCTAATTCTCCAAGCTTTTGAGACAGCGATCTGCAGAAATGCAACAAAGATTACACGATACTCGCAAGCCACCCTTAGCGAACGCTTAAGAATTCTGGCTTAAGTCTTGAAATACAACGTCGAGTATCCTTGAGATTTTTTGAAATTTCTACGCGGATTATAAAATTATATTAATATTTCAAGGACGTTTGATAAAATTTATTGCAAGCCTTATTAGCAAGCGTAATCTGTTGTCAATGAAATTATCAGTCTTAAAATATAGTCAGGTCAATTTAACTAGTACTGCTTTAGGCGCAGCTTAAACGCCAGCTTAATTGCACCAGAAATGCATCTTGCTAATCGAGAGAGAACCGAGGCGCAGTTAATCAGCGTATAATCACTATATCCAGAATGATAAGCTAATGCCTAAAGGGGTCATAGATGACGAGAGGTCATGCAGAAGGTAAAGTACGCGACTGGTGTCAGCATGGGGATAACAGATCGTAACGATGCCACGGTTGCATCAGAACACAGTTTCCTCCATCGAAGTTAGCCAGGGTAATATCGTTCCGTGTATAATCACTTCCTCGGTCCTTTCCCAGCATCCCCTACCTACTCGGCATCCCAGATTCTCATCCGGTGCTCTCTGTAATCTATTGCTAGTTTGGAGAGTGACACTTGCAATCCATAAAGTCAATAATATCAACCCTTAATTCTCTAAACCTTGTACGTATCTTTTTTCATATTCACTCCTGTTCACATATATTTTTTTTCAAAATTATTCGCCTCGGCTACTCGCTTCACGCGTGACACACATCGACATATATTTATCAAAAAGCTTAAGGCACAAGGCTGACTCCATGAATTTCAAAGTTTCTGCCGTCGTTAAACCCAGCTTTACCCCACTGCGATGTATCCGTCACATAAATAAAGATTCGCCCGCGCAACTGCCGATAGCAACGCAAGGGTGGTACAGAAATGCTCCAAGTTCTCTGGGGAAAGTTTAATCGCCGTGATACAATGTTCGTCGAGGGTGGAAATAGTATATAGTTATAAAAAAAAGAGAGTGCTTTCGAAGGCATTTAAAATTAGACAGTTGGGGGAAAGAATGTCTTCAGGGTTGAACAAAGCACGTCAGAGTGTCTATTGTCATAAATAATTGACGCACGATGAAGGCAGTGTTATTAGCCTTGTGAAAATGCTTCAAGCATCTAGCACCAGGTGTCTACACTGTCGAGAAGCCTGATTATTCGATTGCTCAGATCAAACGTAACATCCGTCAAAGAGATCAAGGTCACTTCCGCTTATGGACTTTATGGGGATTTGACTTTACGAGATTACTACTATCGCATCCATTGTGGATTCTCCTTGTTACCTTGGCTTGAATTCGCCATTGTGTTTACCTTCATTTCGGCTCTCAATGGAGAATCGAGTCGACGAACGATTTGATTTGCGATCGAAGTTCGTAATTAGGGTGTCTAAGATGCTTGAAAATTAAGACGAATTTCACATCGTGCGATACCACATTAATATGTCGTTTAATGGAAGCAGTTAATTTTAACCCCTCAACGAGAGACTTAGCGAGAATGAATTTATCCACAGAACAGTATAGACGACTTTTAAGAAATATAACTATACGATGTGATATATGATACATATATACTGTGTACTTTTAGGGCATTATAAACCGATAAGGGATGCGAAATTTCACGAGCTGTCTCGAGGCCAGAAAAATATATGACAAGCAGTAAGGGCGTCGCGACGGTATCGCTTAATGTTGTCGAGGGTAGTTATAGGAATCGGGGTAAACGTTATATACCTTGGATAGTCAAGAGCGCCGTAAGCATATTTCATCTCGTATCTACATTGAATGTCTGATAAATTGTACAGGCGGGACACATCGCTTGTTCTCTTTGTAATGTACGTATAGGGAGGGTAGTACAGCATTTTTGTATGTCGCTCATCACGAGGGATGTTTTATAACGATTTCGTAAATCGTATAAAGTAATCACTAGTAACCACATTGGAATTACTAAAAAAATAGAACCAACGTTGTTAACCAGATAAAAGTTAGTTGTAAAAATGGAATTTATACAATAAAGTATGCAATGAAAAAATAAAAAGCTAAAATATTGCTTATACATAATACTCAGTCGATTTAAAATTGATTACACTGATGTCAACTGTGTTGCTATATTTGATTTCATTGTAATGTTATTTAATTTGATATTAATTAGGGTTTGAAATAATTAGGTTCTTCAATTAAGCATTTCAATTGAAAGCTGCTTTGAGTTCATCGTATTTAATCGCAACGGAGAGGCAATTAAACCGGAAGTAGGCGCGTTGGGTGTTGGAGGTACCTCTGCTCAATGCTTTTCAAATGGAGAACAAATTCGCGCGATTATTCCCAGGTTAACTAAATTTAGGTGAGGGCAGGATTTTTATACTCATCTCAGTACGCAGGGGGTATATGAGAATATGGGAATGGTTACGTTATTAAGGAATTTCTCTTTGTTCGAGTCACCTTGAGACAAACAAGGTTAATAAAAAGAGTTATTGCATCTTCTATTTTCGTATCCTTTACCGCGTCCTATAGTTAGGCTTGAGGCGATTTGCTGTACACCCTCTGGCGATTGTCCAATGGAACGAATGGAAGTCTGAAATTTTTTTTCTTACTAAATCCTAGTCAGACGTAAGTATTACTGCTTTATTTTCTTTGAAAATAGAGGTAAGGCGCATAAGATTCAGGTGCACGAAATGTCCTTTACGTTATTACATGATATAAATCATATTCTCCATCTCAATATGGACTTGCAGTACCCCATACTAAATCTTAGTGGGGATTTTTGATAAAATGAACAGAAATTCCAATTTAGTACAGAAACATTTTTCTTTTTACGCGCATTTGCATGACACGCAAAAAGCTCTTATGAAGTGTCTAACTACATTTCTAACCAGATGTATTTCTAATTCAATCTCACGTTAAGGATACTAAATAGGGCATTCGTTGCCAGGGAATTCTAATGAAATAATCTTTTATTTTTTAAAGTAGCTTTGCTATTTGAAAAAAATGACATATATCCTAAGTAAATTCTTTATATTGACTCAAGGACGCGTAACGGCACTTTTCTCGCCTTAGGCAATTGCGGTACTCTCGCAAGCAGTAATAACGTTATTTGATTTGTCGATCAAATTAACAGAGACTAAAGTGGCGGCAGAAGCATAGGTACAAGGGAAGGTGGGAAGAAAAAAGTCGCTTGCGAAAAGCTCAACAGCGATATGACGAATTTCTATATGACGAAGAAAAACGCAGAATTCCAGTAGAATCAAATTTATTAGTCAAAGTGCTCAGCCACCCTTATGACCCCTTACCAAATCGTTATCTCTTACATTATCAGTTTATTTCATCCTATAGTCTCGTTATCAATGGTCCAAATTTTTGGTTTTCCCCTATCGACTGTTTGACGTCAAGTATCTCACTGGAAATTACAACCTTCGCTCCGATCCCAACCCTCTGTGATTTTCGTAACGTGATGGGTAAAATTTTTAGATACCAAACTACCCTTAGTCCTCATACATACATGCAGTGCGTCACTTTAATGTGATCTCCTGAATTACGTTTCCTCAACAATCCATTAAATTAGACTTAATTAAGTTACCCAGTAAAGTGTCTACAGTTTTCTTCAAAGATGCTATGTATTTTTTTTTCATCCCTCAATTTACGATTTAAAGGGATAAACTGATTTTTCCGTCAAATGCATTAATACGTGGATGTTCGACTATTTACTTGATAAATACGTTGCCTACGCATAAGAACTGTACTGTTAACTCGAGCATACAGTAATGGCTACTGTCCATATAAAGCATTCGAAATCCTCGTTTCAAAAATAGTCGTCCAGTTCGATTTGCAGTATTTACCCGACACATTTGATCCTTTTTAAACTATTTGTTTTTAACTTTAAAAAATGAAATATCGAATATTGAATATTTGGAAATTGAGTATGTCGTGATGAATAGTGTTTCTAAAAAATCTGCGGATTCGTTTGAAAACTTTGAAAACCAGGAGACAAAAAAGTAATACCATATGTACAGAATGATCATTCCATTCGACACAGTGGGCCGTGAAGTTAACTGTCCAAACCATGAAATATAAAAACCCTGCATGAATGCGATCAGCGAAACGTGTCGTTTATGCCTTTTATGTGCAGTTGGCGACACGAATTCATCGGTATCTCAAAAAAATGTTGAAACACTCTTTCAGCCATGTTGAAAGATGAGCGAATTTTTATATCAGTTTAGAAATATCAATTCAAATTATCTATAATTATTCTCATGACATGCATAAAATATAATATGATCACGACTTGCGTGCATTAAAATACTGTACGTGGCATATATAACACGTGTACGTCATATATGACAATTATACGTATGTCAATTTATATTGACAAATGACAACTTGAAAACTACCCCTGTCTTGTAGAAGATTAGTTGCGTAATTATAGTCCATGTAAAAAAAAAAATTATGAGTTAATCTTCTTTTGCACGTTTTAGAAACACATTCAACGAGAATAATTGAAAGATAACCAAGTGCCGGTCCGCTCTGGTAACTATACGCAATACAACCCCCTAGAACGTAGCCGATTAAAACACCCATACAAATGGTATAACATACCGTTTCTATCGCAACCGAAATAACCATATGCCATTTTCTACCCTCGATTATCCCTCTAGCACATACACATTCGCTAATCGACCCTGAGCTTAACGCGCAGTTTTGTGAAATTGCTGCGGTAAAACGTGAGGGAATAATATTAACTGTTGCCCAATCCTATAGTAGGTAAATTCCCATTACGTTATTCTTAAGCAATTATTTAATTACGATTAACCGATCGTTCTATGTAAAAATTTCATCTTTATCCCATACCATATAATCGTTACAAAGATTATCTCTTTTGCTCTTTCTTGTATATTATTTGTTGAAATGTTATTATAACCAGAGACTTATGTTACAATCTATTTTCTTTTCCGCCTCACATTTTCGAATGAATTATTAAAATGCACCGATATTAGATAGACTAAGTTTATATGAATAACGAGCAACGTGTCCAATTAATTGTTGCTACTAAGTAACCAAATACCAAAGTGCTTACGTGTTCAGTAAGTTATATGAGATTTCTCTTGGCACCTAAATACTGTTAAATTTACCTACGTCATATTAACACAGTCTAAGATTTAAATGCGTAGTCAGCAGTCTATACCAGAGCCTTGTATATTTTGATCAACATTCTAGGCGCACAGTCTACCCATGCTGTGTTGAATTTTCACGGATAATACGCCGATTTCAAAGATTACCTGGTTGCCCGGCTAGCTGGGATTTACATTGTTTATAGATAAGATATGTACTTAAGAAGAGCCCCTGTTTGCGATAAGGAGGATATTCTGCGAAATCTTGGTATTATTCGTAATAACTTGAGCGCGTTATTTTCATAGATAATTTCATTGGCACGTCTCGCCATGCCAATAGGATTAAGAGACGAGGTTTAATACGAATTAATTTTAATATCATTCGGAAGAGGATCACGAGTAAGATGCTGCGATCATCTCGGGTGTAATCATTCATGTCAAAATTTAACTAATTCGTGGGTAAAATTAAAGCTAAAATTTGAATCTTCCAAAATCCCTGTCAAAATTACTAATTTATCCAGCCGAGTGAATAGAAGATCTTTGAGTTTAATCCATTTCAAAAATGGTCCAGCGACAAGAATCTTTAAATTAACATAAAAAATTATTCACAGAGTCCCTTTTCGTCAACATATATTTTCATGCGCATCATCGATATTATTATAAATTACTTTCATATCAAAATTATAAATTGCAAATCATAAATTCTTTATTCATAAATTCTATACAGATTTTGTCTCAATATCTTTCAGTATTGTTTTTTTTAAATATATACTATCTGTATATCTATAGTTTTGGGAAAGATACAAGAATTTTAATTCTGTATTCTCTTTATGCGCATACGTTAACGGTACAAACAAATTTGCCTGTTACTTTTACCGTAATGAAATTCTAGGGATGTTCACAACGAACCGGGATCCTCGGTCCCATACCAATTCTCCATTCGATATTGAATGTTTTAATATCAGGAAATCGGAAAAACGTACGGAGAAAATATCCGAGGTATCGACGGTATAACCTGTATTGAAGTTGGTAACTATAGTAAATATAAATATAGTTATATGGACGCGCAATACATATATGGGTTCAGTGATCGATTCTGTGCACACGTAATCCATTGTATCGTCATCCATACTATGTCGGTCGAGTTTGTGTCCGTAAATAAATTCAATTTATTGGGGTGTAACGGTGAGATCCATACGTTTTATATGACGCAATGATATCCTAAAGCCTCTTTGTTAAAAAAGCATGCTATTTTTCAACCCAAATCTAATCGAACGCTCTTTTAGATTTACATAATTTATTTTGACGTCCGTCATCTCTATGGACCAACCACTGCTGGCTGCGGCTCAGAAAGATGTTCAGACTGTCTTGATGGTTTAATTAAAAAATTTGCAGATAAACTATACTCAAAATAATTTATGAAATTCATGAAACTTCTTAAAGTAGCATATTTCACATTTGATATTAAAAGTTTTATATTAATGTAAACTAATTAATAACTCCAAAAAGTGTATCCTCGCGGTACACAGAAAGTCTTAATCAGTCCAGCATACAATTTTACAGTATGGTAAAGTCCTTTCATAAGTTATAAATGATATATACTATTTAAGCCGGTTATCGCTTGGCCGCATGTCCGTTTCACGTTTGACCCTCGACCCAACTCTTTGCTTTTCTTCCTTGCCAACCGGGGACATTTTAATCGGCGAAATTAATGTGTCTGAAGGCACAAGCGCGCCGGCATTTCCGGAACGTCATGGCACCGACGCTTTGCGACCTTAACCCTTCCAGCCACTTTCAGCCAGCGGCAATTGGCCGGCGAAGAAGTTAATTGAAAATAAGATAACTCTGCTGCTCTAAGCATGAAAAAGGTAAAAGAGAGAGAGAGAGAGAGAGAGAATGGGTTATAAGTCTTCGGTTAACAAGTGAGATAGGACGACATGCTACAATCCCTTAATTAAGTAAATCTTTTTTTCCCCAACGCACTCGGCGTAGTTAAACTACACACACACACACAGAGTTATCTTATGAAATTATTATCATCCGAATGAAAATAACAACGGGTAAAGCTTATGAGATGTGGGAAGCCTGCCATTTACAATTTCTATATATCTTTTATGTACTCCCATTTAACATACCAATCTTGTAGTATACATATAAATGCATAAATAGATATACGTATACGAAACAATATTTTTGCTCACTAGTTTCCATCTATCCCTTTCATCTCTTACCACCTTATTAACCACCTACGAAGCTCAAGTCTTCACCCCCCACTTTCGTCCTTTGTCCTGCATTCTGACTTCTACTGATAAGGGAGCTGATTAATTTGTCAAAAGATGCGAGGAGGTAAGTTAGTCGATTTAATGAAAGATTAGTTTAGATTAGTTACTCTTGGTAAACACAATATTGATCTAATAATACTCAAAGATAGGAATTTGTACGTAAATACGTATTAACTGTCATACACATATGTAGAGTTATTCTGGTCATTGATTCACTGTAAATGCAACTAGTCCAGAATGCGAGGGAAGTTGGTAGTGACTGTTAAAATATTTAAACGTCAACTAGTATCGATCGCGAGGCGGAATATCGTGTGGTTGTTACGAGAATAGATTTTCTCATAAAATGGGCACAATATCGTGAGATACGAACGATAGGAGTTTAATGATTTTCTAAACGCTACAAGGTACGGAAACTCTTGCGTGTATATTGCGGTGGGTTTTCGAAATGGAAACAGCGCGAATAAATATTTCAGGGAATTAGAAATTTGAAAACAAAATTATAATCCGCAAAATACTTTTAGCAGTGGGCTTTGATAAGTTTACTTGATCTTCCTTCGATGAGACTGGTTTGAGGGATTAATAAAATTTTTTTTTATCGTTTCAACGTAATCCTCACAGGACTTAACCTGGATACTCTCCCCGTAAGCGTTTTTTAATACGAATTCTCAAGCTTCTGTACGAAGAAGTAAAGTTCTTTTGTATCGTACCGTATAGTCTCCATACTGAAATAGACTATATACGAGAATAGCACGCTTCCACTGGTAGCTACTTTGCGTTCGCATATCGCGGTCTCTCGTAAAAGGATCCTATATGTATCTATGTTATCGCATATCGAGGTTATACTTTTGCTTTGGACCCCGTATACGATTTTACTAAATCGGATATATTTTTTCCAGGTCTGCCTTCATCGAGGATATTCTTGATATAGACGAGTCTCGCCTCGATATAGGGAGTTTTAAGATATCAAAAGAAAAAAAATGGTTATCTTCGTCTCCCCTTGTGGTTGATACCACTGGAAACTTCATAGAAATGATACTTTACACATTGAAAGATTCGGCCTGAAAATTCGATTTTCAATCCACTCCTTTGTGAACGACAATAAAGTATCGATGGATTTTTTTTGGTTGTATAACTTTGAGGAAAGGAGAAAAAAATATTCTAGTCCCACACCTTAATCGCTAAACTGACGCGGTGGGCTGATCCTGCACAGGAGTAACTACTCCCAGGAGTTTGCTCTGTGAAGTACACAGTGCACCACCCACGCTACGCTATACCTATTACGGTAGAGGGAGATGGATAGTGGAGTCACTGCAGGGCAGCTTGGACACGAGTCTGTACGAGGAGACAAAGGTGGTTGAAGGAAAAGAAAAGGAAGAAGAAGAAGAAAAAAAGGGAACGAAAATGCAGTGATGGATGATGTTAGTAATTATTTGCGGGAGGCCATTGCCAGAGCTTTGACCTGTTTTGTTCTCCTCTTTGGCGATGGAGACGTAGACCCAGTCTCCTGTAAGGGGCAGGTACGTATCTTCTAGTTCAGTTCCGAGTGTCGCTTCGACCCGGTTTTTCACGCCGTTTCTTTATCTCATCCGCGTCATTGTACGTGGCTACCCCACTTAGACGATAGATGAGGAAACAGCCGAGCTAGCAGCATCACCCGCCATGTTGCCCTCAGCCTAACCAATACCAAGATTGCTGTACCCGCTAACTACGAATACTACCCTTAACTTCCTACCCGTCATTCCCTTTTCGGAGACGCTTTAGGGAACGGTCTTGTGTTTTGTTGATAAAGAAAAATCGGCCATCTTGTTCTCTATCTCAGTTCGTCCCTTACTCCTGAGGGATCGGACAGGTTGTAACGTCGGGACACTTTTCATTATTTTCCCAGAGTAGACGGGGATGAGATTATCCTTTCCAGGATGAAGAATGTAATCTTTCTGGGTGAACTGATCGATAGCCGGGAACTGATCGTAAACAGGACAGCCCAACGAGATTTCCGTGGTAATAGTCTGAAGGCGATAGTAATTCTAGAGAGGATCGGCAACCAGGAGCGATAAATTTCTTCCAAGTAGGTACATATGGGATACGGGAAGGATACTACCGACTTTTGGCACTTTACGAGAAAATCGTCCAATGACCGTTAACGATAAGGTACTCAAGTATATATCTATATAGTTACCTGTACTCAAGATCCTTCGAAAATTTTTTCTTTCATTCAATAAAAATTCCATATTTATATAAAGATCGTCCCGACCCTTATATACTCGAAGGGTTTTCTTGGAAGTGGCTGAATTTAAATCAACTGTCACCGAGGACTGTGAAGGTTAACAATTGTCCGGATGAAATTGCTCTCTGGTCTAGACGGTGATTATAAAGTTTCGTGTAACCCAGCGAGACAGGGAAACAGATGGAAGGTTGGATGCTGGATCGGCAATGCCCACTGGTGCTGCGCTACGTGATCATTCAGCCACGTTTCGTTAGTTATAGAATTTCAGGTATATATATATACATATATATGCACCTACCTAGATAATACATATCTACAGTACGTTCCCTCTCTTGATCATCCTTTCCAACCCCTGACCCTGTTTCGAGGACTACACTAGGTCCACCAAGGGTGGCTGTGTGAGTACGTCTACTCAGTCTATGGCCATAGACATACGTGTACGTGCGAATTCATAGTGATATACATAGAGACATATTAATTCGGCGGAAACCACAAGCCGCTCTTCACACCTCGTTACCCACAGCGACGACGATGTTGAAGTTTCTATTTCCTTAAGAGCTTCATAACCAGTCTCTCTCTCTTTCTCTCTCTCTCCTCCTCTCTCCTTCTCACTCTGTTATTCCTTCTTTCCTTCATGAATTTCTCCTCCCTTCTCTCTTTCCATAGCTGTGTATATTATCAACAATTAGCTCTCGACCCATTCGCAAAACCACCCTTATCCCTTTTGCACCCTTCTATCAGCAATTGCATCAGTAGGTGTCGCAACGCTGTCAATGTACAGCCACCACTACCCAACTCCCAGTTGCGCCTTGTATAATTGAGTCGCTGTCAATTATACAGTCGTTTAATTGAATCAATTTCTACGAGGCGTCCTTCTCCCATACCCACAATTCACTGCGGCAAGTTTTTAGTTACGATGCGATTGCGAGAACTCTGGTGGCTTAATAGAGAAACCAATGTAGCGCAACGGGCTACGGCACGTTCTCATTCTATTAGTTAAATCGTTCGATTAAAATGGGTTTCCGTACTGTCGCGACAGAAACGAAACGGACGTCATTTCACCCTTTGGAAGAGTTTCTACGAGGCGCAAAACCCTGGCGAACTGACGATTTCCATCCGCTGTGTCTCTATTTCCATCGATAATTATTTATCTCGTGGACGGTTGCTTTTTAATTCCCTCGGGTGTGACCCTTTGTTTTTCACGTACCTTTTGTGCGAACGATTGAAAGTCGAGCTGAGTCTATCGCCTATATATATTTTCATCAAAGTTTGATGCGGTGTCTTTTTTTTATCTATGTTTGACCAAATTCGCTCAACTATCACTCCGACTATGGATTAATTGGTTAACGCCATTTTTCTTAGATCCTTTTACAAAGTACTCTCCGATATTTCTTGGTATATCTTCGTTTTTCTCGAACTACTTGACAAGTTTTTATTAGGAGTATAATTACGTACTAAAATGAAATCCATGGACTGTCGACTTTTCTGCCATTGTTCAGAAACGATGTTAAGTGAAATTTTTTTTAATTTTTTTACCAGCATTCAAAAGTCATGTAGGGTGAAATTATATTTAAAAAGAAAAGCTTTAGTAATTTGTCCCTGTAGACTCTTTATAAATACGTATAATTATATCTTTGTTAAATGTCAAATATTCGACAGGGACCCTTGTAGAGTTTGGAGTTCACTAGATATATAATAATTCTGTTAATTCCATGGGATCTCGTGTTCAATGAAAAGAAAATTTCAATCAATATAATTGACATGACAATTATAATTAAACGTATAGCGTCTCTCATATTTATAACTTGGTTACGATGATGATACCAATATATTTTCGGACTTCTAGCTTTATAAACCTACTCTATATTATACATAGTTAATCTCTGTACTTAAATATATATATATGTATATGTACTATGGCCATGTATGTAATACATGTTCACAATTGTAAACTTACTTTGAAATCCTCGCTTCGAAATTTTGCGCACGAATCCAATATGCCAGCTTTCCCCTGAATCCTCATGAAGCTGCAAGCACACTCCGTGGGGAAGTTCTGGTTCGTGGGGTATATTAAAAAATTCGAAAAGTAACGTAAAATAAAATATTCCATGGAGGTTATCGTCTCGGGGGGATTGAGCATTTTTTATTGTTCTGGGTCTATTTCAAATACACTAAAGCGATACACGTATAACCTATAACCTATAACTTATGGTGGACGTTGTTACGCATAACGATGTTCCTTTGTTATTCCAATCGGGTATCAGGGCGGATACAAAATTTCGCGTTAATAATATTTCGCGTTCTGTCACACGTGTAAGCTACAAATTGATACGGCACGTTGCGAGAATTTGGCATTGGGTATTATTTTCATTAAATCATCAATAAATATTTTTCATGGCAATTACGATATAAATAACTATTTGAAAATATTCACACGTGCAATAGGTATATTTGTTACGATATTTATACAACTATATGGATCAATAAATAACATATATCCAATATCAAGAATTATATTTTACTCAATATCTCGAGAAAAATTTACTTCTGAATAGTTACGACGTTTTATTTGACAATAACTAAACGTCCTTAGATGCACTCAAAGTGTCCCTTTATGATGACCGGAAATTCCGTAAAAGAGTTTATCGAGGTTCTAAGGTCCCGGCTATGATCGATAGAGACAAACGGTTTCGAAATATATAAATCCGATAAATCCAAAGAGCACGTACTAGTACGCTATAGAGATAATATAACCTATAAACCATAGATAAGCTACACACGTATCAAAACGTCCGAGACTCGTTTCTACTCTTCATTACTTCCGGTCCAGGTGCATTCCCAGATATAAAGAAAAGCGAAAGAAGAAAACGAAAAAAGTAAATTCAAAGAAGTAAGATATTCAACAAAGTCTCTTATTCACTATACAAAAGTCTGTCAACAATGATAAACCACGAAGATACTAAAAACTGACACGGACATCCCCATTGCATCTTAAACTTCCGGCACGATGAATAACTCAGTCCTCGCTTCTTCCCCGACGTCTTTAAAGTATTTAAAAAGTCTTTACTCCCTATTTCAATGCAAAGATGGCTGCCACTGATTTGTCTCTGTTCCGTACTAACATAATTATAATATTCTACCCCCCGTTCTCAAGACCGGAACACCCGTTATAATTTCTTCAGCATTTCCATTCTTCCGCTTGTAATCGTAATTTCTTTACTCGACCGTTTTTCGGTTTCACTGAACTTATTTCTTTATTATTTCGTCAATTCACCAAGAAACATTCATCCCGAAAGCGAACGGAACTGTCAAGATATATGTCTACTTCTTGAATCCCTTGTCTGGAGCAACAAATAATGCAAAATTGACGGAAGGAACGACGGGGAAGAGAACGTGCTTCCGTGCGAGAACGAAGTCAGTTTGTTTTTGAAATTGAGCCTCTGTCTTATACCACCTTCTATACATTCTGAGAAACGAATAAAAGCTGCTCATACTTCGTGAGAAAAGTCTCTACAAATCGAAGCATCTACAATATATGTATATTACACTAGGTGTATTCAACGTATATAGTAAGAGCCAGATACTATAAGAACATGGATATAATACCGTGTCTATATGTAAAATATAAATCATAAAATAGTTTATATATAAAATATTCAAAGTCTTCCGTCCATACGAACAAACTAAATATCGCATTTTACAAAAATCTTCACGATTACTTCCAGGTACGTATTTTATTTCGTTAAATCCTCGGAATGACAAATTAAGCTTATCAATGATCTACCGTAGTGATGATAAAAGTTAGAACAAAATAAAAATTCACTCTACATTTATCTTGCATATAAAAAAGGGCCTAATTAGTAACATTTGTCACGTAGGCCTTTCGGTCTTGAATTCAAAAAGAAAATTTAATCTCCAAGCTGGTTTTATCCTCCGCGCATGCTTTTTCATTATCGACAAAGGGACCGCATTATCGTAAGCACGTTTTATCAATCTCGTATCGAGAAAAATAATTTTCCTGCGAGTGGCTCACGAGTCGCCAATCAGTTAAGCGGAGCATTCGCTTCTCAGGTGGGAAACCCTGCACCATCTCTCACCAGACCTTGATTACCAGCACTCTTAAAGAGAAGCGACTGGCTAACGAGACTAAAGAAGGTCGTGACATGTGTGAGTAATGGGAAAGAAAAGAAAAAGGAAAAGTGGAATACAAGGTAATCAGCAAAAAATAACGATATCGTACATTTCCATCTCGCCAAGCAAAGGGTTGCAATCTACGTCAAGCAACGGCAGCAGTTCTGTAATTTATCGTAATTAGGGTTGATCCCTGCAAAGCCTCGGTGACGTGTCCATGCATAGATACCATTCTAGACATACATACACGTGCACTAACCCTGTTCAACGACGGGACTTCACCCTGTAATGTATTGAACCCTGTGACATAAACCGTACCAGGACTGTCATGAATCTTCAAGATACATTATTATTATTATTTATTTACCAAGAGTTTAATTCCATTTTGAAAACAATTTTGTTCTACTTTGAATCATTTTCTCAAGATGATCTTCATACTCTGTAACTAGATTCTCTATCGGATATATGCGCCAGGGAGTAGATACGTAGTGTACATGTACGAGCTTGGCATTCTGACTGGGAATGCAGAGGAATTCCAGTCGGTGGTCTGCGGCTGACAGGGTGTCTGTGACGCTAATTATAACAAATGCCTGGCTATACTGGACGAGGATGCTGTTGAGCGTCCTGGCTACGTGGGAAACGGATGTTGCTTTGGTAAACAGAGAGGACGGCTTCGTCCATGTTTTCGTTATCCGGCTCTACTTTATCCTATCCTTTGGCCAAGTGCAAGCCGTTATGTACTGATATACGATTTGGCTGGGGTGAACTTTATGGCTTTTGAGTATCAGATACTCAGACGTTGCTATGGTGTAAAAGCGGCGTTATTGCTGAATTAGAATTTCAATGGTAACAGAGAGATTACTGATAGCATTTAATCTTTTCCTATTTCCTCAAGAGCACTTTTCTTCAGTTTCACCATTGTTGATTAAATAATGGTGAAATACGTAAATTCGCTCGAGGTATCCGTTCCTGGCATACCAGCAAATTGTATCTGTATGGTTGTTTGCACTGTGACAGGGATGCGAAAAAACAAGCCATTGGATCAGGAGGAGGAACAAATTTTCCTCGACGAATTCAATTATCTTGGAAAATCTAAGGAATTTCCTTTAGGAATTCAGAAATAAGCGAATCGCTTTGAAATATTGGATTTTACGTACACATTATGAACTTGTCGCACGATTAAGAATCCACGTAGAGCCTCGTATCCATCGCCTTTGATCTGTATCTCTTTGACTCCTTCTATACGTTTATCTCTGAGCGAATTCTCTTACCAGTTCTGATGATCGACTTTTATAATCTTCTCTTCGCGTCATTGCGTATGTTTCTGTCAATCGGATCTCCTTACTTCAAAGCAAATATAGAATTCAAGGATGTTCGCATTTTACCAATTTGCACGAGTGAGATAATAAACGTAGAATTAAAAACTATCGTCCATTTAAAATTCATTCCTTTACTTATTACCGAGTAAAATCGTCTAGAAAGATATTTCTACCTGCTATGTTTCTTGCGAAGACAGGCTATATCTTACACGAGATAACTCGGAAGGTTATCCAGCTAAAGAATGCATTAGGAATGATAATCGTTAGAGTGTAAAAAATTAATAAAAATAAAATAAATGTCGTGTATAAGACAAAAAATAAAATATCATACTCATATAACAACGTCCCTTAAAAGTCAGCATCCCTTTATTTACTAATGATCCGACAGTATATATTTTCGACCGCCCCACGAGCCTTTGGAATCCTTATAACTTATCTTGAGCACCAACCATAGCACAGACCAACCCCCCAAGAAAACGATTCAATACGATCATGAAGAGCGAGCGGATAGGGGAAAAGATAATAATTTCAGTTTCGCTCCATTCCCTGGCTTCGTCATTCCTGTGATTCGTAGAATTTAATAAATCGGCGAGTAGAAGCCAAGGGACTTAACGGGGCCTTTCACAATGGAAGAAAGGATCTGAAATCTTCCAGCTCCATTAACTCTCTCCTCGCGAGACACTAGGCCAAAATCTCAAAGATATACGTACCCCAGTCAGTCTCTCTACTCAGGACAGTAAGATGAATCTTTATAGAAGAGGCTGCCTAATACTTGGTAAGATAGGAAGGAAAGCCTCTTTCTACATAACACAACAATCCACTAACCATAGGTACACACCACAATGGATATACATAATTATACCTGAAGGTTACAACTCACGTGGCATACTCAGAGGATGCATACTACTTGCTACCCTAAATTAATGTATTCTATGTTAATATAATATATCAAGCATTAAGGTGGAGAAGAAATATATGAATTGTTTGTGATCACAGTCAAACGTGAGAAAAATCGTGTATGAACTATATATGATCTGCATATTTTTCATATATCACTTTTCCACCTGGGTACATACAGGTGGATATCAATCGTTTGACCCTGTACGCGTCTGGAGATAACGGATTGTCCTGGTGTGTGTGTGTATATATATATATATATATATGATTTATGATCGAACATAACGGATTCAGGAACGACGCTCAGGCGACGCATTGCATTCACCGTGGCACTAGGTACATACTCGGCAATGCAAATGACTGCCAGCGATGGTTTAGGGATGCCTGGTCGAATGTACTGCGTCTGTGGGTGACATAGCCAGACAGTAATGCCAACCATCGAGCGTATCGCCAATTTGATTTCTCTGACGTACCACACACAGTAGCATTGATCATGCTCGACTACTATGTCAGCTGACTGTGCGTAGTTAGAAAAAAAATATGTATATTTTCTTCAGAAATTTTTTTACTGGGGATTTGTTACTTGATTCTCTATTGTGGAAGACAATAGAGAAGGTGAAGTTGTAAAAGAAAGTAGGGTTCAAAGGTGAACGCGAAGGTTCGTTTACTCGTGAGACTGCGTGGGCACGTGAGAGCGGTAATCGCTGACTAATGATTGTGCCAGGAAGAGAGCTAGGATTGAACAAAAAAGATAAATATATGGGCCAGCTCCAATCTTCCGAAATCTTAATCTGTTTGTCGCGTGATCGAGGGCAAACCTCGAAATCTTAGATTTTGCTGTAAATTATTTTTATTTCTAAATAAATATACTAGAAAATATTAATACGATAAATCGTTTAATAAATGTGGAGTCGACGTATATTTAATCATGGTACATGGATTTAAGTATTTCTTAGTGTAATTTTTCATATTGACTATAGGCATGCTTTGGCACAGCATGTAAATATTTTAATAATGGCAATTTGCTTAATATACAAAGTGCCATAGTGATTTGGAATTCCCAGGGGTTGGTCACTTTCTATACGTTGAATGTGTCTAGAGTATCGAGACCCGGTGCAAGGACACGATTGATTTTGTCAAATGGATTGGCATATGGTTTGCTATCACGTGATACTCAAATTCACCGTTATCAGCTTCATCATTTTTCACGAATATAGTACAGTGCCAATCTTTTGGGAATTTTGAAAATTTAGGTTACGCTTTTAATACCCCAAAGTGTAAGATACATCAGTATCTCGCACAGCGTGCTCTGTCGGTACAAAGGTCGACCTTCTTAATAGGGTCAACTTGCCAAAGGTGAAAACGAAAACGGATCCACGTGACGGGTGATGACGCGGATGAAGACGACATCTTGAAAGTAGATACGTTTGAAAATTGCTTTAGAGAAATTTCACGTTTGCCCTTCATCCTTCATTTACTCGGGTTTCACTGCAATCTCCATCCGTTCCATCCCTTCTACCAGGACGCCCTTAAACCCACCAGTTTAAAATTCGAATTTAGATGCAAACTACTTTTTAAAGTACTAACTCTCGGAAACTTAGATGCACGATAAGCCCGTTATCCGTTCGACCCTCGGCAGCCAGAGGTACCGTCGACTTGTGTTCGAGTCTTTACTTATTTTTTTGTTTTTCTTGAACGATCAGGGTCGCCAGTAGAACGGGGAAGTTCTTTAATAAAATTAGATACCCTGAGGTTCGAGGTTCCTATATGCAAAATAGATGGCGGTTTTATGATGACCTATGACCCTCAAAAAATGATCAAATTTATTTGATTAGAAAATCATTGATAACGGGCTCGTATGACTGTTAAAGTGCTGTATGATTGTAATTATAACCGATTTGAAACATATGTGCATACATCAATTAGAAGAAAGGTATGAGGCGTCCCTTGTAAATTCAATTGAGAAACATCCGGTCTTCATCAGGCTGATAAACCGACTGTTCTATAAAGTAGAAACTTTAAGTATCCCACTGATTATGTTTTTACTGCGACACTGGCTTCTTTCAATCCGGAAATTACTTCTATCCCACCAGCTTCCTGTCCCCCGTTTCCTTGATCCGAGTTATCTAAAGCTGTTTTATACCTTGCCTTTTCGTTCTGTCTCTATACTTATTCCTTTCGTACACCCTTTCATTTTCAATTGACACCCCTCTCATCCGTATACTCCGATTGAATTAATAATGATCGAGCCAGAATCGTAGAGCCAGGAATAAATCGCACACGCGTACACATACTATCCACGAGGTAAGTAACTCACGATCAGATAACAAAAGAAGAGCTATAGGAATTAACTTAAGGAAAAGCCGCAATAGATCACGACCGAGTCTACCTGCTTAGTCCCCAGATAATTTAACGAGAATTCTTGATTAAGTGTCCTTCGACGTACACGCGACCATCAAAATTAGTCGAGCCCTTCTATCTCAGTGACCCTCGAGTGAACCCCACGATACCCGCAGCTGTCCCTATAAGAGCTCCAGTACGTGATAGATTGAAATCGAAGGGGTTCTTATATTTTTTCCACTTCCTTCACGTTTTTACCGACATCCGTCCCTGATAGATCGATCAACGTGTGCACGGTTAACGTTATCGCACGTCATCGTGCATTACCCGGAGGATAAGTAGTGGGTGTAAATAGCGATGGGGTGGAGGAAGGGCGACGAGAGAGGAGTTCGCATAGACTGAGTGATGGGTAAAATAATTACCCGTAGCTCCGTTCGGTAAAACAGACCAGTGAAAAATTACCGACCGAGCAACGTCCCGGGAGTTTGCCCGATGCCATTACCTGTGATAACGTCGCCCGTTTGTTAACTGGAGCTTTTGCCTCGCGTCACATCCGCCAAAGACGTCCATTCTGCTTCCTAGCATCCATCCGTGCACTGCCGACAATGAAAGGAATAGAAATCGGATATAATAAAGAGAACGCGAAGGAAGCGCGTTGCATTTAAATTAAAAGGAGCAAGAAGAAAGGGAAGAGGAAGAAATATAAATGGCACGAGCTAAATAAGAAAATGAAGAAGTTCAGTCGAGGGAGCCCCATTGTCTCGGTACTCATGGTAAAGGACAACCGATTATTTTCAGAGCAAGTCGAGGCTCATTGCCTTTTGTTCACTCTGAATGAGCTGTATACCGGTGCGCCCCTATCTAGTCCTGAAGACGAGACCCGTGACATCTTCTCCAGGATCACTTTTGATCCTCAGTATCATGGCCAATTTATAAGGACTCTTATGGCTTGACGCAGCGTACCACCTATTCAGCTGCTGCAAAATATCGGTACTGGAACCAACGAAATACATTGTTTTGTCCAACGAGTATAGTGTTGTACAAACTTTACCTCAATGGTCGATCACATGAAAAACATGATATAATTTATATTACGACAAGGCACAATTTACGGTTATACAAGTCAGTACTGAATATTTTCACTAGTCACATCAATATATTCGATAACGAAAGCAAATAATGTGTATAGTTAATCTGGTGTTTTTATTATTCGTAAAATGTATTGATATTACGTGACGTGTTGTGTTAGGGACTGAAAATAAATATTTGGATAAACTTGACGAAAGTAACTTTCTTTTGGATCAATCCTGAACTGGAACTCTTGGTCAAACTTTTAAAAAAGGGTGCGAAAAGTCTTTTCGAAATATAGAAAATTACAAGAACCTACTACGTACTATCGGACTGGGGGAGCTCCATTGAAAAACGATTTCAAAGATCGATACTCAAAGTTTTGAAATAAATCTACGCTCGGGCGGTGATAACCTGGAGGGATGCAGCGAATGAAAAATGCAACAGCAAGCTAGTATATTTTGCAGAGGTTCGTCTTATTCCGAATGCGACGGTATTCCCGTGCGACGATCATACGACGAGGACGGGCAGTCATTTACCAAGAAGATAGCTGACTTCCGGAAAGTCTTGAATTCCTAAGGTAGCGTCTATCCGCATTATTTTCCGTTGACTCTTCTTCGTCATAGTGACGCTCCTGGAGCGTTCGCTTGTCAGGAGATACCTATGTCTGTCAGTCATCCCTTAGGTTCTGCCACGTCAACGGAAGACATTCACCAACCCTTTTGGCAAACCCACTAACCTCTTTCGTGTACACTTACGGTGATGCATGAAGGGTCGTTATGCAAAGTTTCCAGAGGGATCGGTTGCCGTTTGAGGCATCACTATCCCAGAACGCCTCATAGCCTCTAAAAGGGATGAAACCGTTCGGCGGGTACTGCTTGAAGATTCATGGTTCCGAGTGTTGGGAAATAGGTGGATGACGCTTTGGAATTAATAAATTTACAATTCGAGAAGTTTTGGGACTTTTAATGGCTATCAGAATTACAATGCTTTACACTGCTGCCAGTATGTATACCCGTATTAATTGTGATAGCGTCGTCCTTCCTGAAACGGGCTCAGCTCTGGAATAGCAATTAAAATTTTAATTAACCACCCCTTCCTTCTAAATTTCTACATGCCGGATATACTATAGCTATAGAATTACCCAGAAGACTGAGTGCATTTATTCCAGGGTGGACGTGCAGTTCCTTTCGTGAACAGAGTAAAGGTTGCCGTTGAACTTGAGCAAAGAAGTTCGATCATCAAACGACGAAAAGGAAGTCAACGACTCCACGAGGGCTCGGATGTATACAGGGCGTGAATAGAAGTAGAGAGAGATGGATCTGCTTTGGGGGGTCTATTCCATAGGGTGAGTTCACCAACCCTCCAAAAGATTCTAGGAGGTGAGGGCCGGTACGGGACGTCAAATACCACAGAGGTTATTACGCCGGAAGCCAAATCGATCGGAACCGTCATGGATATCCGCGTTGAACTCGCTGGTTTAGAAGCTTCAGTATTTTTAGCGGTATTTAGGAACGTCGAAGAGATGCTGCTATTATTTTTTATATAGAACAAAAATATCTGACATATATTATAACATAGACCTTCAGAAGGGACGTGTCAGGGGGAAATGACTTTTTCGTGTCTCAGGACCGGTTACAAATTTTTTTTTTAAATTACTGTCCACCGTTATACATGGTTAGAGGGACCAGTTTACGATCCCGTAGGAAAACAGGCATTTTCGTTACCATAATCGAATGGTTTCTTTCTTTATATTCACTAGCCAAGGCAGGCCCCTTGGTCGTTTCCATGGAATACAAAGAGGACCATTATCCCTCGGAGGTCCCAGGATCGCGATGTAACGAAGAGGATAGACACAGCGACGTTCAATGGAAAGTCGCTAGGAGCTGTAAGAGAAACTCGAAATATATCTATATGGAGTCCTGGAAAAGCTTCAGGATCGCGAAATAACACACGAAGTGGACGCCTCTATTTTTATATAACATCACGTCGTTATCTTGGCTGAAGTCTAACCAACCGTAAGCGACAGATTCTATGAGATATGATAACTCCTGCTCAGGGAAACGAGAAACTTTTCAAGCGATTCGTTTTCGAGACAGGCTAAAAGTGTGAAAAGGTAAGAAAGATGAAAAGCATCTTTGATCATAGCTAAGTGGATACTGATCTATGGTGCATGTGATGGGGTTTGTACTCTAACCTCTCTATAAGTCCACCTCATTAACCTCTAGACCGCTGGGCTCCTCTATATAGGGACGATGTGGGTTACTTTGGTTATTTATTCAAATAAACTGTATATCGCAAAAATATATTTTAAAAAATTGCAGAAAACTCCTAAAAATTTGGCGATATAGAGGTTAACAACACCAACGAAAATTGCCTTATCTTACCCAGATGTATCGTGGAAAGAAAAAGGGGATAAAATATGTGTGCGTAAACGTACCAGAACGTACCACGTGACTCAGGTAAGAGTGGAAGTAGATAAGGAAGTTGATAAACGAAGAAAAATGGCCTCCTTAAAAATCTTCTGATCCTGAACGCTATGGAACGCGACGGACGGGATAGGGATGTACCTACTGGATAGGATAGGATAGGATGGGATCAGATCGTCCTGGGGATGAGCTTCGACGATAAAGATAAGGCCAGGAAGGTGGCTCACTTCAAGACTCCTACGTCGATATAAAATATACCTCGTTCTACTGGAATCTCAAGTTGAACTCACCTTTTTGCTCTCACATATCTTCTATCGAGACTCTACTTCTACATATTTCTCATCTCGCGTCTTTTTCTCTTCACGTTAACAAACTTCATCCTCTTTCTTCCTCTCGCGCTTCCTGCTTCCTGCCTCCACCCGTCTCTGTTTTATTCTGAATTTTCGGCTTTGTACTTCCGAGAGAGTTGATTCGACATAGCGATGCTAGAGGGTACAGAAGGAAAGTTGGTTTCTGCCAGACTTACCGACGTTCCCTAGGAAGCGGCTTTGCGATCGAAGGACTCTGGGGATTAGGGAACCCGAAGTAACGATAAATAGACTTTCTTCGGAGGGAGTTTCGTGTAAAGTCGAAAGAAAAAAAACAGAAAGAGAGAGAGAAAGAGAGAGAGAGAGAGAGAGAGAGAGGGAGAGGGAGAGAGAGAGAGAGAGAGAGAGAGAGAGAGAGAGAGAGAGAGA
>JARQTJ010000624.1:1175212-1185441 GCA_030142635.1 Trachelus troglodyta | reverse complement strand
GAGAGAGAGAGAGAGAGAGAGAGAGAGAGAGAGAGAGAGAGAGAGAGAGAGAGAGAGAGAGAGAGAGAGAGAAGTGAAAAAACTGTAGGAGAATTTTTCCGCAGTTGATTGGCCTTTTCATTATCCGATTTTCAAGACGCTGCCTGTATACATTAAGGTGGTCGTTAAATAGTTATACATATGTAGGTTAGGATCGTCTATCTACGTTGCTGAATGGATATGCAATTTAAATCTTGACACTTAAGACACAGGGACTTGTAATACCAATTTTAAATCAAATATATCTGATAAAGTCAAGCCAGATATACGATATATGTACTTGAAGAATGTGGGCCACGGTCTATAATAATATTGTCTATATTTCTTTTGCAAACAACGCAATATATCTAAGTGCCAGTAAGGTGAATGCAATAGAATGTATATATATTTATATATACACCTACTTAGGCTGCACCTATACGATATAAGTGCATCTCCAACACAGGCATAAACGTACGTGCAACGTGTTACGTATTCGACGATCAATTCGAGAAAGAGTGTGTGCCGGCAACGCACGTTCTAGGTCAGTAGAAATTCGGATCGATAACAGGAATTGCAGCAAAGTAATATTAGAACGAATTATACGTTTTAAGGATGCAACATTGTAACATAGTTGAATGCTTGTAACGAAAAGATGCTGCATTAAGGTCGAAGATCAAAGGTATCCCTCCTGTCATTCTTATTTTGAAAGTGCTGAAGGATTCGCGACTACTTCACGTGTATTTAATACGACGCCGTGCCCCGTTGCACTTGACTTAATGTAGCTTTCCACGTGGCTGAATTAAATTGCATTAGGATGCATCTGAAAAAGCTTCCCGTTTCAGGATCGAAAAACTTGAGCCCTCCCCCCCCCCCCCCCCGATCTCCGTAGAGACTCAAGGTCAACTTCACAGTACAGAACGACGTGGTGTACCTGCCCACCCCCTGTCTTCAAAACTTCCCCTTCGTTCCCCTGCCACACCCTCTCCAACAGCCATATTGATCGGTACATCCCCCCTACTACCCTCTTCCTTCACCCTCACGCCTCTTGCCGTCCCTCTTACTGGCGATGTTGCCACGTCTTCTCGTCCTTGCTATCTTCGAAAATCAACCCCCGGCCCCCTGTTTTTTTAACAACAGTTACATGCCACGCGCCATCCACTATCCGATTGACAGTATAGTTTATGAGAAACTGCTATTGAAATATTTAAATATTAAATTGCTTATGAAATATTCGTAAGTTCAGGCTACGACTTTAATTTGCTATAGATTTGTTTGCAATTTTTTATAGAGATCTTTTTTTTTACAAGTGAGCAAAGTGATGCCATGATGGTTCATGGAAATTAACAGAATGGTATTTATTCGTAATGCAGAACCATATAGTACCAAGTGACGGATGATCTAAATATTTTTGAAAAAGATAACAAGGACAGTTTTCATAATCCTAATCGTTATTGGCATAGGAGATCGCTGCGAAATGATAGGCGACGGATCTGTAAAACACAGAAGGGGTGAAATTGTCTACGAGAATGGATATCGTAAATCAGTCCATTAGTTAATCAGACATCAGTAGGTCCTTTTGAATATCCCGGGCTGTCTTCACCGCGTGTACGGTGACACGTGGCAACATCGAAAGCTACCCTCTCTCCAGGAACAGCGCGACCTTCCCCTTCTAAGTTCAACCCTATCCTTACCTCTGCAGAGAATCTGCTCATTTGAAATTCGCGCCTTCGCATTCTCAGCTCTATCGCGCTCTTTCTACTTTCAATAGCTCCTTAACAAAACTCACCATTCAGTACATAGCACCATAATAACAGCTCTGGATATGTTTCTATTTCTATATATAGAGCATTTAGTAACGATACAAATTATCCTTTCAATTTATCGCTACTATTTAAACTAGTTATTTTAGCCAACCCCTAAAGTATATTTCTTCAGCAGCCACGTATTCCTTTTTCGGAATTATGCTTCTCGCTAACCTACCTACCTTTCGCAAACCCCTTCTCGCCCTTGTGCCTTTACAAAGTTTACTGGTGCTTTAACTTCTTATGTTACCTTTCCCCTTTCTGACCGAAAGTTCTTCCCTGGCTTTTTGTCCTAAACATCGTCAGTCTTTAAGCTACTAGGCCCTTTCACCATTTTTGAAACTTTACATCGTTCGAGGGGCTATCCCGTTTTAAGGGTGTGACAGGGAGTTAAAGGTTACGAAGACTCATTAACAAATGGACTGTATTCATCTCAGTCTATCTAATACAGTTCTGAAGGAAAATAGATTCGTGACTTTTCAACAAATATTAAGAAAAGGAACTCAAATGCCAATGGCAACACCCACGGGAGTCTATTGGACGGTTGAGATCGAGTTTATCTTGTTCACTCTGTTCGTCTTGTTCATTCTGAACTGCTCGAGGAAAAACTTTAAAGAAGCACGTAAGTGTTCCGTAAGAAAGGTTAGATAAACCTTGGTTTTTATTACTACTGAGTTGGAGCTAGACGTAGATATTATATATGTACATATAGGGTGGTTCATTACACTTCGCGTAAAAAGCGAAGCTGAGGCTCGATCGGATGGGAGGATCGTGAGTAGGTAAGTACTCGGCAGTACTTTTTTTTTCCCTTTAATTCTTTTTTATCTTTTGACCATCGTGAGCGAAAGGAACGCAAGAAAAGAACGGAAGGAAATGATAAAAAGGTAGGGCGGGTTATTGGAGGTTTGCGTTCGCGTGAGACAAATCGACGACTAATCGAATGACCTTAACTTAACGGCCGGCAATTTGTAGAAACCTTGGTGGCAATCGCAATCGCATCGGATGAAAACGTCAATCAGCTATCCGAAGCGAGAAGCCAGACCAACCCTGGTTTCCTTAAACGAGAAGAAAAGCAATCTTTCCACTGAATAAAAAGAGCTTTCCTATAGTTTCATTATTCGACACGCTGGCACCTACAATCGATGCTGGACCAGTGAAGATAACAATGGAATTTAATAAATATTATTTTCCAGCAGAAAAAATTTGATTTAATAAATATTATTTATCCTTTAAGTATTATTCCGTTCAAGCTTTTTATCAACTTTCAATATAATCCTTATAGTCAGTACACCTTAAAAGGTTATCTCCAAGTTATGTTAACAAGATTTGCACAATTCTATAGCAACCCTTAATCTCTTGATTTTCCCAAATTATTTCCAAGGTCGTAACAACTTTCCAAGTTAATTCGCAGATCCTTATAGTGAAAACAGGAAAATCACCATGGTGGAACCTTCTCCCTCGCAGAAGGAGGGTCGCCCGTTAAGGTGTTCGGGAAAAACAATTCTCTAAGGAGGCGGTGGGGTTAAACCTACGACGTCGAGAAAGTCTCGACGCTTCTATTGTTCAATTCTAGTTTTGTTTCACTTTTCGTCCGTGATTCTAACCGGTATGGAACTTTCCGGTTTACGGCACACGACAAAAGTCGTTTGTATGCTCTTGTATTTAGCGCCGCGTTAACGTTCAATCCGATGAACCAAGCTGGTTAATTAAATTGTTTGCTTCGCTCTTTTGCTCATTGTTTTCACAGTACAGCGATGACGCCTTCGTGTGGACGGACGCGTCTCGTTTCATGCGCCACGTTTGTTTTCCGCACGGAAGACCAGATTTACAGCTGACTTACTGTTACGTGTTGTTGGCAACGTGATGAATTTATTTGTTTAACTTATAAATAACAAAACGCCGAGTAGATCTCAAAATTAAATTTTTCGATGAACAAGTCTTTCAATATTTACCTCGATTAACTTTTTCTCAATAGTGACCTCTCCCAATGCAATTTTTACCAGCCAAAGAACGTGAAGTGAATTTCATTGAGGTCACATAATATTTTCAAATAAAAATCCTCTACAAAACTTCTGTCTTTTCATTCGGTATTTAACTTAAAAGGCTCGATTTTATAGCATTGCGTATATGTAGTACAAATCCCACAAAGATTGTTAAGCCCACATATTTTATTTTTCAATATCTAACCCCCTCCTGTCGACTCTATTGAATTATCGATTACCTGGTCGAACGCGAGAGACTAGCATGCACTTTTATCTTCCCTTATAATTTTACCAATGACCTTTCACACTCTTGAACGTGTATATCGATCAGCGCTTTTCTTACTGCGCAGATTCATTAATTCCTCGAATATGGAGCAGCACTCGTTATTTGATCAAAGAAAATTATTGGCTTCGACTGTACCGATCAATCGTATTCATATATATAAATTAACGTCTCGCTGTATAATTCCAGACTAGATATAATACAGAATAAAAAAAGTAATTTCATCATATCGATTTCTAATAAAAATAAGAAGATACATTTGTTTCTCAAGAAAACAATACTTGAATCTCCCTCTACAATTCACGCCTTACGAACAATATACCTTACACAAGGAAGACATACAGGAGAGAGAATATATTCCGCATGTAAGAAATTCGTATATCTCACACACAAAAGAAAATGTCTACCGTTCTCCTAATAATGCTTTATTTTTCTCAGAATCTCCATTCTTATTTTTCTCTGTTTTCTCATATTTTTCTCCACCTTTCCCTCATAAAAGAACGCGCTAACAAATAGTAATAATTTATCTCTTCTAACGTCCCTTCGATATTATATCCTAGAAAATCAATGCTCTCTTTGTTATTTACTTTGTAAATGCCTGAATTTATTATTCATAATGATGCCTATTCACATATAAGGCATACACAGCATTCTTGATACGTAAACACACGTAAGAATAACGTACGAGCAATATCGAGAATACGTAATTTGATTTACTTTTTTACATCAGTGTCAACGACTATTTTATTTATTTATTACGTTATTCCTTAAGCCGTATCACAGCCGTATACATATATGTATACAGCTATCAATTATCAATTCTCTATTTATCTTAATTACCAAATATTTCACTGCAAAGGGTCATTTACGTTACGGTAATGATTTTCTCGTTTGTCAGACTCTAGATGGCCGTTGATTAAAAATAAATGTGAAACAAACATCTTCATAATGATTATGACGATGTTTGTTTCACATTTATTTTTCGTGCACCCCTTCATTTTTTAACACGCATTTCGAATCCGTAGGAATTATAATTCTTATTTATATTTCCCATCAGTGCCATTATGCACAGGAATAAACACATGCTAATCCCTTCTGCGACATAAAGCTGCGGTTAGAATTTCCAAGTAAACCTGATGATAGTTTGTGTTACCTGACCTTTACCTTTACTGCATCCACCTAGACATCCGTGCATGCAGGTCGTGTCGTAGGGTAACCAGAATATATATATCGACCTAGATTCTACATAACCTTCGAACTATGTAGGTATTATCCTTCGCGCATACTTTCGAGTGGATAATCAAGTCAACATTTCGCTTTACTTGTACAAGCGATTCGCACGATTTCAAATCAACTAGATTCTATTTGATTGCCATCTTTGTTACCGAAAACCCAAAAACATTTGAATTTGAATAACGAGAGTTGAAATAAAATTAAAAACGTTTGCGACGCCAGGAGACAAGTAAGATTCAATTTTTAGCTTTACGTATGTACAATCTCGTGGATAAAACAGGCTGAACAGGCTGTTTTCTTTCCGCTTTTTTTTTAAACTTTCTAAATTTCTGCTTGTAGTTAAACTTTTTATGATTTAAGTCACGCGTAACTTTTTTGACCCCGAAGTTCGTGGGAGGAAAACGTCGGAATTTATTCAGTTCGAAATTTCGACTTTGGATTAATTCAAAATATCTTTTCATCTTAATTACAGATTTTTATCTGCATATAATAATGGGAATGTGTTTTCATACGTTTTTTTTAACTTTTACACTGACGTGAAATTAATCGTGTTTTGTATATTGATAGTATCCGATATTGAAATATACATACATAGCAGATTAACGTGATTACGTACTCAGCCTCAGTACTAAAGCTAATCATATTACACTCATGGCTTGAGCTACCGTATGCATACTGTTTCTAACCATAGATACGAGTAATCGTATCTACCTACTCAAGGCACACTAATAACAGCCAACTTAAATGCATTTAAATTCAATTAAATTCTTAAGCTTCTGACCACATAACCCATTCGTTAAACAATAACGGCATACATATATGTAAATGTGACTGACATTAATTTTCCACATAACGAAAATCAGTGAGATAGATCTGATGGCGGTGGGGATCGCGTAGCCAATCGAAGTAATGAAGTTCCTAAACTAGTATAGTCCAGTTATTAGAAAGATAATTGGGGTATATCTATACATTGTTGTTCCCCCTAATTCCACGGAGTTCAATTGCCCGACTGATTGCTATCGCACTTCTCTGGTAATCGATCGAGCATTGGAGTTTATAAAGACAAAAAGATTCAACGTAATACCGCACAGACATTATTACATGTATCCACGAAGTTGAAATAATGACTTATGTATTATACGAACTGTTTCCATTATTTATATATAATTTTTACCTGGACATTGAATTGCATTTTACTTTTTTTTATTTTCAAAATTAGCCTAATTTCTTCATCTGTTGTTTATGCTATTCTTGTCACACACTGACAAATGTTGAATTGTATGAATGTTGAATGTATGTTGAATTATAATGTAACGAGGTGTCTGACCTTAACGAGTAATGCTCCCCTCACATATTATTTTGCTTATGCGAACATCCCTTGCGTATATTACGTTAAAAGCGTCTGAAAAATTTGTGGGTTTCAAAACCATCACAAGTACATACAGACATAAGCCAGATATTCATTTAGTATGTGGTGACGAAATTCAAATTCTGTTTGTAGTCAGCCGGTCCTAATGAAGTCTCTGTTGGAAGCTGCTTTTTTAGGTCAACTTGATATAACGTAGCTAGCCGTGTGGTTACGAGCTTGAAAAAAGCACGTACAGCTGGTCATAAATTTAAGGGATGGACAAGAGAGGTTAAGGAGAGGATTGCTACCGCCACAAGAACACGAGATACGGTCAGTAAGATTCCTGAGTAACCACCGACACTTCAGCTATGTCGATTAGTCCAATGTTGATGAAATCCCATGTTGAAGTCCAGCTTACGTAATTTTTGCATTGTCGGTCTGTTGGTTTTTAAAAAAATTTTTTTCGTTTTACATAGGGAGGGTGGCCTATTCCTTGGCCATGTACCGGTAACCGTCAGAGTGTGCTTTGACTATAGCAAAATCTACAGTATTTTAACACAACTAACGACTGCTGGAACATGGCGGATTAGGGCCATCCACCTTACGTAGAATTTGCTTTTCTTTATAGACACGAGAATCAACAAGCTTATCTGGACTGATTACTCGTTTTAGTCGAATTCGTTAATAATAATACATTTTCCTTTAATTCTAACCAATTCGCAAATCGTATTGATCATTGTCAATATTTCGCTCGAATATATTTCGCATATCGGTAACTAAAGTTTGAGGTAAGTGTACCTAATATCGAGTAAGCTACGGAGCGGCAGGTATTTATCGACTTCTACTCTAGACTGCATGAACAGCGTTGTATCGATTCCCCTATTGTATTCGAGGGGTTGTATGTTTCCAGATTCCGCAACTCTTTTATTGTCAAAGATGAAAAGTTATTTTTTTTATAACTTAACTATTCGATTAGATCTGAAGCAATATTAGCGAGCTTCTCGGGATAATGTACACGTATTTACATATACATGAGTACGACTGATATGGATTTTCTAAATTAAATTTTTCGTAAGAGATTACTAATATTTTTTTTATTACGTCACGATGATCGTTTCATAGCATTTTACAATATTTAATAATTTAACTTTAAAATTGGCACTCATGTATAATTCAGCTGGAATCGTGTATTCTCTTTACCGGTAAAAAAGGGCTGTCGAGGTTGGCAACTTTGCTGGTTATTCGAAGATGTCTAATTTCGTTTCAGGCCAAGGGAGAAAGAGTGACGTCAAGATTAAGAAAGCGATGAACAGAAGTGGCACGCAGAGCTTCTAGATTAGCTGAGTTACAGGGAGTTGGTGAATGTTTGTTGTTTATTTCTGAAATATCGCTGACTATACTGTCTTATGAAGCACTGCGAAATATTCTTAATACGTTAACGAGATCTACAGCAGGCAGTAATGCGGAAAGAGATAATACCGGGTGAACGGTATTTCTCAATCAATTCACCATCGAAAGATTCTAGACTTTGACCGTGTGAACGGCAAAGAAAAAAAAATAAAGACAAAATGAATGAGGGAAGAAAAAGTCGTATAAGAATAAAAGGGAGAAAAAAGAGAAAAGAAAGTCCAGCTACGCATCAAAGGCTGCATACCTTGAAGAAGATTGGTGGCAGGCAACAAAAAAGATTAGAATGTCAAGAAATCGGAAGGGAAATTCCACCATGTCGAAAAGTTAGTCTTATCTTTTATAGTCTTTCACTTCTCTTTACGCTCTGGAATACCGACTTGAATCTCAGAAGGAAATGGTGAAATTAATTAAAATTCTTCGCTCAAGCAAGGCACTCACCGCCATCTTACAAAATTGCTGTACAAAGATACGATCTGTTCAGTGATAAAATCTGGGATCCAGGGGACTCTTTCGCGTTGAAAATCATAGAAAGCTGGCGCCTCGAAAATACATGTTACTACCGATTCAAGTACAGTCATTATTTGCGTACACAATAAGAGTAATATACTTTAATCCCTTAAACTTTTAATATATTTTTTACGATTATATTTTCCTTCTTACAATGTATATCTATATTAATATTACCTCACGCCAGTTTTTATTCGACAGCCTCCCTACCTCGGTCCACTTATACAGCATACCACCCTTCTGCTAGCCGTTCCGACGTGATCAACCCCCAACGCGAACCTCGACACAGTACCCAACCATCTATAGAGATAGCGTGCGAATGGCTTTGATGCGCGGCAAGTGTGAACGCAGCGATTAACCCCACATCAACCCCAGTATCAACCAACCCCTATTCGGACGAGACGCATTTTTTTCTCATATCCACCTCTGTGCTCTAGCATTATTCCCGATATCAGCTTTCCGGTGACGCCACCGCGGCCAGAGTAACCTCGTTTGCTTTTCCATGTCAATAACTAAGCAAACTGACATCCAAAGATACAGCTGCCGAGAATTATACACGATATAAGGTAGGGACTCTCGTCTCATAAAAATCTCACCGATTTTCACTTCCAAGGCACCTTTATATCTAAATTTCCGGAAGATAAATACCCGGAAGCTGCGACTTCTCCCTATGGAGGCCGGAACAAGAACTCTCGCTATTAATCGTCGAGAATATCTTTTCAGGTGGCAAAGTATAGGTGGCGTAAGCGCCAAAGGCAGTGCACTCTTGGCACGGATACCGTCTAGTCGTGTAATCATTTTTGGCAAGGGAATGCACCGGACGTAAAAAGCGTCTGGAATTACGCCAAAAGGTTGGTACCGTTGCCCCACCTGTTACCACGTAACAGCCACCATCGTATCTTATAACGTCTAAAGAAAGGTATATAGATATCCGAGTACGTATCCAGTATCCAGCATCCATCTACGTCTACTTACGTCTCCTTTATTTCAGTTTTGACTTTCTCCCGTTCGTCGAGATTTCCGGTCGGAAGCTGTACGAATCTATAGGTGATTCTTTGCTCCGACGTTCTACAGAGTCTCGCCCAGGGATTCGTACTCGCCGTGTTCTTCTCGCCGTCTCATCTGTTCCGCTTCCAATTTCTCAGAACCCTCTTTCGCGAGATGGCCAATTACGAACTTTTTCCTCTCCCACCGTCACTCCTCTCATCCCACTGTCGTGGAAGGTAACATCTTTACCACTTCTGTTCTAGAGCTTCCCCTTTGAACCTCGAATATTTGCCACAAGCATTGACTCGTGGGAATCGACGAATTTTTTTCTTCTTTTCTTTTTTTTTTTGCAAATTTTTATAACGAGCTTTGTCGCAAATCTACGAACTCGCTAGTCGGTAAGGAAGCTACCGACAATTCAACTCATTCTTTCCACCGGCCAGCACTCACGTGCTACGGTACTCGAAATGTTTGTACTATCTGTTAAGAGAGCGGAAAGGTTCTACTGTGAGGTTGTGCGCCACTAGACGTAACGAGGACACAGGCCACTGGAACATCCCTACATTCTGCATTACATACATATATG
Organism: Trachelus troglodyta; assembly: GCA_030142635.1. Taxonomy (NCBI): domain Eukaryota; kingdom Metazoa; phylum Arthropoda; class Insecta; order Hymenoptera; family Cephidae; genus Trachelus; species Trachelus troglodyta. The sequence goes on along the minus strand of JARQTJ010000624.1, from coordinate 1,175,282 downwards.
TAGAATGAGAAATAAAGTTATTCTACGAATGTTAATAATGAAATTGGGATGAGGTAAACAGTGAGGATCG